>SOPF01025317.1:662-30166 GCA_012979155.1 Hypericum perforatum | reverse complement strand
CCAAGCTTGTTCCCTTCTTTAACAACCTCTTCAACATCATTGTTCCACCACTCCCCTGCAACAACAAACCCCAAACCCCAAAGTTAATACATCGATAATGTTAGAGCAGCAGAAGAGGAACATAGATAATTAAGATCCAAATGCTCCACCTAACTTAGGCATAATGACTATAGCTCCATAAACAGTGGCCCTCAACCATAATATATGTGCATGCCACCATATTGTCCCCCTCTGTCCTGTCACGTTAATGTCATAAGTGTAAGTATTTCCTGTTTGGATCGGACATTGAGTTATATAAGCCGGTCCATCTGCCCAGCCGTTCCGGAATTGCTTCAATCCATGCCTGGAACAACAAATTTAGCTCGTGTTGATCTCTAAAACGAATTCGATAATGTTTCAATTATTTGTAAGATCGCTTTTTAATCGATTACCAGTGAATAGACATGTTATATTGTGCGTGATTGGTGACATTGATGAGAAGTCTATCTCCTTATCTGACGTATATAGTTGGCCGGAAATCTCCCATTTACTGTGACAATCGGCTTGGCGTGACATAATCTGCTTACATTTTTAACTTGGACCTGCAAAATTTCAAATTATATGTCAAAATTTTCTTTGTTGCTTTAGACGAGCATAAGTAAATAAGTAAAATTTAGCTGTAATATAGTCAAACATTTGTTCGAAAGTAGATGTATATTAATTTCGATAAAATTAGTTACATAATAGTTGCTTGAGAGAAATAACTGAAGAGAGTGAATTACTTGTTATGAATCAGGCAGGAATAATGTCTTCAAGATTAAAAAAAAAACTATGTAGACTTTCGATCAATTTATTTATATAAACTTAATTTATTATGTATCCACTCGGACCACAAGCTGATAATATTGTAAAGAGTTTTGGAGATATCAGTAGATTCATAATATAATCAGATATTGTATAAGTATCACTCACATCAAATTGGTATTTCTTGATAGCTGCTTCAGCCGGTAGAGAAACGAACCCAATAACGAAAACAGAGGGATAATAAGACATCCAAGTACGGCTAATTTTGCTTGATTCTTGTTAAATATATAAGGTAACCGGTATTGTAAAAGTACTAAACTGTGGACTTGATGAAGAATAGTATTAACCAACTAATGATTAGATCAAATGGATGGTAAAAATATTTTATCCAACTCTAACGACAGTATTCAACCTTTTAGATAATTTCAAACAAAATATAAAATTCTAGTAGGTCAGAATAAACAAAACCTATGATTATGAACTCTCAGCTTGATGATTGGCTAGGCAGAAATTAAAATGACGTAAACAGAATCATGAGCTCGGTCTATGATCAACCCCATTTCATGTCACCTCATGTTTGATGTCACTAATACTTTAAAATACACATGGTATGACGTCTCTAATATGAACACATCGAACTTTTACTTAATAAAATTACACTACGCCGAGGTAACTCAAATAAGCTTTTTGTCACTGTTATTTTGGGATAAGATCGTTTTGTCACTGTTGGACTCGTTCTTATCAGAAGAAAATACAATTCGAACTTTTTCTGCCCCTTCAACTGTAACTTTCAAAATATTATTTACCTAATTCGAGAATTCCGATTGACAGGGTAAAATACAATTCGAACCTTTTCTCTTTTTTGGGATTTTTTTAGTTTGGTGTTACAAGAAGGAAAATTACAAATTTGGTTCCAAGAAATTAAATTTACGAGAAAAGTGACCATGTGATTTGACATAACCGTATTACGGGTTTTTTTTATCCTTATCACTTGTTTTACGGATTTTTTATCCGTATTAACCATAATACAGGTTTTTTATCCGTCAACCGTATTACGGGATTTTTACTTGTCAACCATATTATGGATAAAAAAAAACCCGTAAATAGATCTCAAAAAGTTATGCGGATTCAAAAAAAATATTTCTCAAATCGGATATCCGAACATATTGTTCCTTCAAAGTTTTTTTTTTTTTACATAATCTCTCAATTTGAATTTTTTTAAATTTTTATAAATTTAATACAAAGTAGCTGTTCTACAGATGAGCATTGGTGTTATGATTAGCTTAGGTTGGCAGAATGGGAGAGCAACAAATAAGGATTTTCCGAATCGACTCGGACCTTGACGTGTGTTTGCATTATATAGTGTGCTTAAGTTGTGGATATAGCTCTGTTCGTTCAACCCCATATGACTGGATATCGATGTTAAGGCACTGCGAACACCGAGTAAATGAAGGTCCACTTTGCAAAGGCTGGCCATTTGTTGCACACATATTCCGCGCAAAGCTTGTAATAATCATCAAGGAGCTGAGAGTTAAAGGTTTGAAAGAGACACATGAAAAATTAAACAGAGATAAGGCCTTAGTGGAGCCTTCAGTCCTGGTTGAACGAACTAGCTATGGAGCAACTCGAGTGATTTTATGGTGACGATCATAAATTAAACAGCTCGCCTTCTGGTTGACTCCGCACTAGGTAAAGGCTATCCATTAACGTCGCAAAAGATGATGGAAAATTGTCCCTACAAACCCAGAAAGGTTCAACATGTCTCGAGATTTAGATTTAGTTGAAGTTCTCATGAAGCCATCCTACCTATGATATTTCATATCATTAGCTTGCTTCATAGTTTATAATTTTCCGAGAGTTGTAGTAGTTCTAGGGAGCTTTGTATAGTCTGTCCACCGCTTAACATAAATGAGCAATCAGCTTCAAAATAACTTATAACCAACGTTTCAGGAGAAACAAAAAAGGAAGGAAACACTTGAAAAGGCCCAAGGTCTTGAGCAGGCAAATCAAACACACGTTTCATCTAGCAGTCTACGGAATAAAAGTCGAACATTATCACGACCGAACATGATTGGAGATGAATGGTTCACATCGAGGAGTGTTCACGATCCAAGTGAAGAACATCCAAGTGATCTGGTTCACGCTCTGTTACTCTGCAAGTCCTCGTTTTCTTAGTTCACGTTCTTGATAATCCAGATACTCAAGGACCACCGCACTCAAATAGAGTCCACTGAAGCAAATCACTTCTCAAGATTAGTAGTAGTTCATTTATGTAAAAGATCAATATTTTCTGTACTTTATTCAACAATAAACAAAAAAGTTTGTTGGTCCCAACGTGTCATAATCAATATTAACAAAGAAACATTTAGAGGGTAGGGATCGAACCTGGACTTCATCGCATTGCGTAGCTGATCTTTGGAATCTACAATAAAAGAAGTAGCAGGCTTCCATTTGGTAAGTAAAGTACGTGCGTACTCCTTCCTCAGGCTTTTCATTCCGTCGCCGGCATACTTGTGGTGTCGTTTCTCTAGCTCGTTAACCTCTGCCATCTCTTTTCTCGTGTCTTCCAGCTCTCTTAGAAGCTCTTTCTCTCTTCTCGAAAGCTCCTTGCTTCTCGCATCTAGTCGGGCAGAGGTTCCATCCACGATTGCTTTTGCTTTGATGAGAAAGTGGGATTCCCAAAGAAGCTGGATCTTACCATAAATGAAGCCAATGTTAAATCCACCTACTTCCACTAGCTTTAGCATCGTCAGCCATTGAAGTACTCTTTCATTTGTGACATCCACCAACTTGGTCGTGCGCATGTTATGTAACACAGCGCACACTATGAACACAAAGAGTGATTTGAATGTCTGGCCTTCTGAACACGAGCCAAGAGTTTCAATAACTGCGTTGTTTCCGCCAAAATATTCTTCATATATTGGTATAAGAGTCTCCGGTAGTATGTATTCACCTCTCACTGCCGGTCCATTGTGCTGTGTGATAAACTCGGGAATTCCCTCTCTTCTCAGTGTAAGATGAGTACATTCCAACTTGCTCGAGAAGTGATCCAAGGCCTCTCTAGAAAATGTAAACATATCTTCATCTTCTCTTTCAAGTTCTATCCCATTACTTCGCTTCATCTCATATTCCCACTTATGGATGGCAGAGCTGGCAGCACATATAGTCCAACTTGATTTGAGAAGAAACTCTAGCGCACTTGCGGCCGGAAAATCTGCAACTTTCTGTCTTGAACTTGTAGTACTTTGATCATATGTCATGTCTATCAACCCATCATCTTTGGTTATCACCTTACTCACTACATTTGGGAATGTTGTTCTCAATTCCACCGCTGCATGTGCTCCTAAGAGCTTTGGCATAACCTAAAAGCAACAAACCAAAAATGAGACACACATCAGCTGTCAAGTATAAACAATGTTGGATGCTGATAAGGAAAAGAAGAAACGATTACGAACCTCAGAAGTCAAACATTTTATCTCACAAATCATTGGACATCCTTCTGTGCAAACATAAACAGCAACCCTTGGATCTCTTCGTTCTTCGCACACATGACAAGGAAAGAGATCTGTGTAGTTCTCCTCCACGTAAAAATCTTCTAGTACAAGAGAGTGAACATGACATGAATGTTTGATGTTGTAAGGCAATGGACCGCATGTAAGATGAAGATTGAAATTGCATTCGGCTTCAGGACATCGAAAGACCATCTTGTCTAAGCAAGAGATAGAACACACTTGGCAAACTTCCTGACCCTGCATATTCTCCACAATTGTTAGAGGGTGAGGGTGATTTTGATATTGGATAGAAGGAAAGAAGGTGGCACACTTTTTGTCAAGTTGGAAGCCACACTCTTTGCAGTGATAGACACCAGAGTGATGAGAGTGAGGATCAGTAAAGAGCAAGTCTCCCTGACACAAACTACATTTGCTTCTCGGTTCTGGAAGTAGATGGCTACTAATCAACTCAAGCGCATCTTGTTTGTGGAGCGAATGATGCATCACCAATGGCATCTCGGCGCAAGCTTTGTGAAAATAATCTTGGCATTGGCTGCAACAATAGCTGAATGTCGAAATTCTTGCCCCGCATAAGAGGCAATTAGCATCCTCTTCTAATTTTTCCACGAGTGTCAATTCATGCCAGTGGTGGATGCTTATGAAACTTCCATCGTCATTTTGTTTATTCTCGGGCCACAAGACACATCTCATGCAGAGTTCAAAACCCCTCTCGATAGAGCGAAAGGCCAATGTTGAACTGTTCATTTTTTGGCAAGATGCACATCTGTAGGATGGAGTTGTTACCAAAACCAAAGAGCAGTTGAAATAGTGTTTCTCAATCTTTTGAGGCAACATATCCAAACAAGAGCTGTGGATGTGAAAATCACACTCGTTGCAAACGTAAAATGGTTGCGATGTGCAAAGGGTTGCACAAATTTCGCAGGAAGCTGATGAAACATCCTCCATACCTTGTGAGAGTTGCAAAGGATGCCTATGACAAAAATGCTGTCGTCTACCTTCAAAGCTTTCCATGGATGCACGTGCGCACTTAGCGCCCACATAAAAGTCGCACTGGTCACAGTAGTAAGCATGAGTGTGGCAATGTGTGAAACAGGCATTGCAAGTAAAGATCGAAAATAATTTCAGAGTTAGAGAGCACGGGTGGAAATGAAGCTTGATGAATATAGAGGACACAGATACCGGGAATGACAGAACTTCTTCCATAGCACAAGGTATACACCAGCTTCTTTTGTTGGACACGAGTTGAGAAAAAAGGAACGCCCTCCCACAAAGTTTTCCACATTTCCCGCAATTCACATGTCGTTGTCTGTTTAGAAACATAGAGCCATCTTCCGTATGCAGGATTTCAGGTAATATACCGAGACACGACTTGTGAATATAAACGTCGCAGTTCCTGTCCCTGCAGCCGTAGGTCAAACCCAAGGCAGAGCTTTGACAAACTAGGCATTTAAGATTGTTCCCCATGAGCCTGTCCGTATTGTTTCTCTGGAGATCTTGGAAAAGCTGTAGGGGATGGTTATGACAAAAATGGAGAATATCCTTCTCTGGGTCGTAACGGCCTTGGGGATCTTCTTTGGACAAGAAGGCGCAATGGACATCCATCTTGAACCTGCATTTCTCGCACTCGTACAACATGATTCTTGGATCGTTTGAGCAAACGTGACAAGAAAAACTGAAAATGGGTTTTAACGAGAGAGGATGTGGATGACACCGATGTTGAATCTCCAGCGGTAAATCCATACAAGATTTGTGAATGTATAACTTACAACGATCACAACCAACAAAATCACCCCGACCTGATATTCTTCTTCCGCAGATTTTGCATTTGGTTTCAAAACCATCATTTGCATCGTCAAAAAGCTTTAGAGGATGGCGGTGACTCATGTGCTGGACTCTCTCCCCCTCATCTTCGGTCTCAAATTTGGTACATTCGGCATCCATGCTGAAGTCGCAGTTTTGGCAATGATACAAAAAGGCATCTATGTTGGGCTTTTCGCAAGCACCACATCTTCCATGTAAGAGCTTAAAGAGCTTCAGGGAGAGAGTGCATGAGGGGTGAAAGAAATGTCGAATTTTGCGTGGAAGATGTCCTCCACATGACTCGTGCAAGTAATAGTAGTCACGATTGCCCACATCTTCCTCTGTGTAATAATTTCCTGATATAAGCTCGTCGCATACACGACAGTGCTTCTTCAGGATTGGGTCTCCCTCCTCCCCTGCAAAACGCAGGCGGAGACTACGGTGGTCGAAAAAAGGACGGAAGAGCCTATGCTTCTCCTGGCCACAAGCAGCATCTATTCCGAAGTTGCAAGCTTCGCAGTGGTACCATAACTCCATCTTCATCGTCGTCTCCCCTCCTCCTCCTCCTCCGCCTCGAGATTCCGGGGCGAGCTTGAGGAAGAGAGGACAAGAAGGGTGAATGAAATGGTCAATCCTTGGTGGCAAGTTAGCACAGGATTGATGGAGGTAGAGCCTGCAAGAATCACAGGCATACACCTCACCCGACAATTGATCGTCGCATCCGGCACATGTTCTTTCGTCTTCTTCTGATCCCATAGAGACTAGCTTTAGAGGGTGCTCGTGTAGTGGGTATTGGATCTCCATCTTCCCTGCTACCTCTTATTTTTTACTCTGAGTTACGTTGGTGGTGGTGGTGTATATATTTATTAGTTTTAGCAAAACATAAGAGACTTCAATGTTTTCATGCCAAATTGTTTAATCCAAGTTGTATGCACTCCAAAAAAAAATTGAATTCTTCAAAAATAAGACCAACTTGGCTTAATAATTTACTATTTAATTGATAGAGGGAACGGGATTCAATAAAAGAAACCAAATTGTTTAATCCAAGTTGTATACACTCCAAAACAATATATGAAATTCTTCAAAAATGAGGCCAAATTGCCTTAATAAATTACTATTTAATTTGATAGAGGGAACGGCATTCAATAAAAGAAACCAAATTGTTTAATTCAAGTTGTATACACTCCAAAAATGTATATGGAATTCTTAAAAAACAAGACCAACTTGCCTTGATAATTAATATTTAATTGATAGGGGGAACGTGATTCAATAAAAGAAAAGTTCATTTCCAGGTTAGGTTCGATTTGAGAGTAGATACCCTGGGAACTTTGTCCTTGTCCCTAATTAGGGACAATGTTAATTTAGACAAATTACATATTTACTAATCAGGTTGATTCTCTCTCCACTAAATACTATAACCACCACATAATTAGAGATTTAAATACATAATTACCCCACCTAATTCGCCATAATCTTATTAATGACCTATATTCTCTCTCCATTAAAAATATATTTTTTTTCAGAACTTATCTTTTTCTTGTTATTACTGGTTCACTGGTTTGTTTTTTATATTTTACTGCTTCGTTTTGTTGGTTCAATGGTTTGTTTTACTCGTTCATTGGTTTGTTTTAATACTTTACTGGTTCACTAGTTTATTTTTGATACTGTACTAGTTCGTTTTGCTAGTTCAATGGTTTGTTTTACTAGTTTAATGGTTTGTTTTGATACTTTACTGGTTTGTTTCACTAGTTCACTGGTTCGTTTTGCTGCTTCACTGGTTTTATTTTGATACTTTACTGGTTCACTGGTTTGTTTCACTGGTTTACTAGTTTGTTTTGAGACTTTACTGGTTTGTTTCACTGGTTCACTGGTTCGTTTTGCTACTTCACTGGTTTGTTTTACTAGTTCACTGGTTTGTGTTGATACTTTACTAGTCTACTTGTTTGTTTTACTGGTTCACTGGTTTATTTAACTGGTTCAAAGTCCCAAGCAAGAAAAGGAATGTGTACAGTTTTTTTTTTTTGAAACGTGGGTTTAGGAGGAGAGAGAAGGAAAATTAATTGATAACTCGCCTAAAAAGAAGAAAGTATTAACTTTTATTTTTTTTGAAACTTGGGTTTAAGATGAGAGAGAAAGGGAATTAAATGCTCATTCGCCTAAAAAGTAGGAATAATTAACTACTGGAAATCAATTAGTTTTGGCAAAAGTCCTAAATATCCCTAAACATTAATAGCCATTAGATGAGCATCTTTTGAAATATATTCTAATCTAATGGTCGAAATGGTTGTCCCTATTTAAGGACAACCTCTATGTAATCTCCAGGGTATCCAAATTCGTTTGGTTTACTATTAATCTTTTGCAAAGTTGGCCCCGGAATCAACAAGCGGACAATAGGTTTGGTAATAAATAATAAGAGATATTTGTTTAAGACAAGACTTGGTTTTCGTTTTTTTTTGTTTTAGTCCACCATTTTAGCCGTTCAACTACTTCCAATTTTTTTGAGCCATAACTTGTTAGCATTGAAATATAATATATATTTAAGATAATAATGTTAACATAATACATATATTTGGTTCCACCTGCCCTCTCATTAACAAAAGATAAACAATTCAGAGTTACTATTTGGTAGATTTAAAACATGTTATTTTTTTTGTATCGAGAAATTGTAATGAGAGATTTAAATTTTGTTCACCAAATTAACTAATCTGATTATTAAATAAATAATACGGTAGCATTATCAATTCCATAAACAAATAACCATCAAAAGATTATTATGTATGTTAGAGTTGCATCTGTTAATAAAGTTTTGTCTGAAGATGGGAACAATGATTTTCTAATTGAGAAAAAGAAATGTGGAACAAAAAAAAATAATTCATGTATTTTTCTCTCTCCAAATCTATTACATATATAAACTAATCTATTATAAACTAATCTATTCTTGTATCGCAATATTCTGAATTTGAGCCATCTATTTTTTTTTTTGAAAATCCACTTTACAACGAACATTATTCGTACAACCATTAATACTCTTGTCTTTATGTGACTTTACAAGAGTTTAAATCTGTTTTCTTTCTAATGAGTGGCAACAACCTATTTAGTTGCATCTTTAAAAGAACTTGTGTCTTCATATGTTGAAGGATCACTAAACTCCACCTTTTCAACAACAACCAAACAGAAAATAAAAGGGTAAATTACATTTGGCCCCTTGTAGTTTGGCATATTTAACGCTCACACCTCCGTTTTTTGCAAACCGATTAAAAAACCCTCACTGTTTGAACAAATTGTATAATTTCCCCTCTCATGCCGGAATCGGCGTTTTTTCCGGCGAGAAGACACAGAAAAAGACTAAAATGCCCTTCTAGTAAAAAACCAAAAAAAAAACTAAATCAAACAAAAAAAACTAAACTACCAAGTGACCTCCTCCTTCTTCTTCATCTTCTTCCTTCTTCTTCCCTCTTCCTCCCTCTTCCTCTTCTTAAGCCAACCCAATAATTCCAGATCGATTAATCATCCATCAACCTAATAATTAACTGGAACAACTTCAATTAAATGCTCCGTAGCTTCTTGAATGGTCAACTAGAACACGTTTCCTAACCCAGTTCTCTACCCACCAATTTAACAACCAATTCCCACCTTGTCGCAGATAAAAATTCACAAGTATATTTTTGTCATTTACTTTTTCCTTTTAGCTCACATCTTTCTCCCTCTCTGCCTCTCTCCCAAAGCAAACGACCGACTAGGGGCCTGGGTCGGGGTGGTGGGGAGGCTGAAGAACTCGGGGCAGACAACAGACCCACGGGACAACCCGAAGCCTGAACTACCACCACCGCCAACCTGGACACCCCAAGAAGAAGGGATGGACTTGACCTTGCTCAGCTGCAAGTTTCGGAGAGCCCCGAACCAAGAGAGCAACTCATCATGCGGGACATCGACGGAGATTCCATCAATAACGGAGTAGCCGGAGGTGACACCGAACTAAGGCTCTGATTGCCCAGGAGGTCCAATGACACCGAGTTGAGGCTCTAGTTGCCCGGGAGGATGCAGAGCTGGTCCGGGGAGTGGGCAAAGAAGCAAGGTCAAGTCCGGGGAGCCGGTCTAAATTACGAAGTTCATGGTTGAGTTTTATTTAGGGTATAGGGAGGACGCGCCGATGTTGAAGGAGGAGAGTGTTACGCTAGAGCGGCTCAATGTGGTGTATAGGGAGGCGGTGGTGTCTGGGCTGTCGAGGTCAACAAGGAGGTGGTGACGATGCTCCGGGAGGTGGAGAGTGGTGCGGCGGTGCTCTGGGAGGCTCGCCGAGGAGAAGAGACCGAGGAGGAGCGGGAAGAGTTTGACGGCGATGGACACATCACTTACAGAACCGATACAATTCCAACCTAAAAGTACTGTGGCCGCCCATGGATGTAGTTGCTTTGACTTTTATTTATCGAATCGTCTTTTTATTTATTGAATGGTTGTAGAAGATGGTTGTTCTTCTTTAATCGGTGTTCTTGGATATTTAGTTGATTTTTTTTGTTTAATCATTAGCAGGTTGGGTTGTTATGGTGTTGGGTTTTAATTGATTTCTTAGTTAGTATTTTGTTTGATTTCGTAGCCACGTAAGGAAGGAGGAAACAAAATGAGAAGGAGAGAAGGGAGGTGGAAGAGGAGGAAAGAGAAAGAAGAGTGTGTGTTTTTAGACAGGGGTATAATTGTCTTTTCCCGTATTTTCTCGCCGGAAAAAATGCCGATTCCGGCATGAGGGGGAAAATTGTACAATTTGTTCAAACAGTAAGGGTTTTTTAATCAGTTTACAAAAAACGAGGGTGTGAGCGTTAAATATGCCAAACTACAGGGGGCTAGATGTAATTTACCCAAAATAAAATCAGACCATCCATACTTTTTGGTGCCTTAGTCGGTCATTTGAGCCGTTCAACTACTTCCAATTTTTCAAAGCCATAACTTATTAGCATTGAAATATAATCTTTTATTTAAGATGATAACGTTAACGTAATAAAGAAATTTGGTTCCACCTCCCTTCTCATTAACAAAAGGTAAAAACAGAGGTACTACTTAGTAGATTCAAAACATGTTACTTTTATTGTATCAAGAAATCAAAATGGGAGATTTATATCTAGTTTGACCAAATTAACTAACCCGATTATTAAATAAAGAACACGGTAGCATTACCAACTCCATAAACAAACAACTATCAAAAGATTATTATGTACTTAATTCTCTAGAAAAGAAAGATTAATATTTACCTCTATTAATAGATGGCTTCATAAGATAGAGCTTGCCACAATTATTCACAATAGTAGACACAATAGGGTCTCGATTTGGTACAGGAGTCCCGTGTACAATACGGTGCTAGATACTGTCTGTACACGTGGGGGCATAATGGTCAAGATCCAATCTTTAGTTTCCATAGATGGCTTCAATTAGTATATCGAAAGGATCTTCACATTAATGCAGAAATCCGCTGCAATTATGCAACACTCTTTCTGCTGATTCTGCAGATCTTCTTCTCTAAGCTGCAGACCTTATTTCCAACACAATGTGGATGATGACACTAGGATTCCTGTTGATCGAACCCGGGTCGTGGTGATTAATGGACTGAGAGCCAAGTTGAGGGAGATGATGCACGAGTTCCAAGCGTTAAGGGAGAAGATCCTGAAGGATCACAAAGACGGACTCAAGACCAGGTACTCTCATGTAACCGGTCAGGAACCGAGCGAGGAAGTAGTGGAGAGCATGATTTTGGGAGATGGGAAAGAGAGAGTCTTTGAAGGGAGGGGAGATTTGGCTGTGGAGAACAAGGAGAGGCATGAAGCTCTTTAAGAGGTCCAGAGGAGCTTAAATGAACTACACAGGGTGTTTCTTGATATGGCTGTCTTGGTGGAGACACAGAGTGGTGATCATGAGATCAATGACATCGAAGAGAATGCGGCGCTCGCGAGAACGTACATCAATGGCGGGACGAACGAGCTGTACTACGCCAAGCAAATGAAGAAGAGGGAAAGGAATTAGTGCTGTTGGGTTGGTGTTTTCTTGGTAGTTCTCTTGGTGATTCTAATTGCATTTTTATCTTCATGAGAAGTTAAGCTAGCCATAGGATATGTTGAAAAATCCAGCATCTGCTAAATAATGTTCCTGTTTTGAATTTCGAATGCACAATATTGGCATATTCACTCTACTTTCAAGTGATTTATTGAAGAACATAGTTTAAATACAGTTGCAAAGAATCCAAACAATTGAAAATGATCGCCTCTTTTGATCATTGAATTTCAGCCTTCGTATATTCATCCTTTCTGCTACAATTTTCGGTTTCTCTTCGAATGATTAGACGTTGTTAACAATGAGGAAGGTCCTTTGGGGGAGGCAATACGGATTGATTCGGACCCTTCCCATTCTCAACAACAAATGCAGTCTTCAATCCCCACCCTGTGTGCAGTTCCAAATGGCAGTGCATAAACCAAACTCCTGAGATATGAATCAAAAGACTTAATCTCATTAGAGGTGGAAAGAAATCGGATTTCTGACCGGACATTGAACGATAAAAGATCAGAAGTTGTACCTGGATTATCAGCCCTGAACCTTATGGCAGTCCATCCACCAGTAGGAACTCCAACTGTGTTCCTTTCAGGAGGATCAACCAAGTTATATTTTGCAGGGTCTTTCTTCGAGTCAAAGTTTCCGATCCCTGTCCCAACTACGAAGAAATTGTATCCATGGAGATGGAACGGATGCGACTCGACGGTCAGGAGGTTGGTATCTTGCAGAACTAGTTCGACAGTTGAATTGTAGGCCAGTTTACTGAGCCTAGTTCCCACTTTTGTCCCAAGGTTCGCGGTAAGTGGGGCTCCCGTGTAATTAAATGTCGTTGGAGGGTTGTCAGGAAAATCTGTGGTGAATACACCCTTGGTGTTGAAGTAGTGAGCTTGGAGGAGGCCAATCTGAGGCATCACAAAGGATATGTTGTTTAATGAAGCCGTGAGCCTTGTTCCATTTACACAAGTTGGGCAAGAATTAATTCCCAACCCAATTGTGTAAAACAGATGCCTGTCTACTTTGAGAGGCACATTGGCCGGGAACCGAGGTGTGTTTAGGCTCCTAAGCTTCGCATTGTATCCAAGGGCAAACGTTGTATCGTTTGGGGAGGGGAGGTTCGGAAGCTTGGGAATGACAGTGTTCGGAATGCCCCTGTACTGCAATATTGCAGTGGCTGTCTTGTTGTCTACGCCAAGTGGCGCATCCATGAACGGCCTGGCAGCCATGAAGTATCTGTTAGGAGATTGCTTTGCTTGAACTAGGACATTCGTGGTCTGTCCCGGAGCGATCAGGATGGCATTCGTCGAGAAAGGTTTAACATAGACCGCATCAATCTCGACCACTGTCATGTTGTGACCGGCAATGGCAAAGAAGAGCTCGTCATTGAGTGCTGCGTTGATTATCCTGAGTAGATACGTCTTCCCCTGCTCGACCTCCGTCACGTAAGTGTCTGCAAACAATCACAATATCCGGAATCAGTCTTATTTGTTAGGACAACGAAAATGAAACATATTCGTAAACACGCTATACCGACAAGAAGAACACTAACATTTCTCAGAGCATGGGAAGAGTGGCCCTGGCTTTCCGTTAATAGTATGAGCATCAGATGCATTTGGAGGCAGACCAAGCTTGTTCCCTTCTTTAACAACCTCTTCAACATCATTGTTCCACCACTCCCCTGCAACAACAAAACCCCAAACCCCAAAATTAATACATCGATAATGTTAGAGCAGCAGAACCAGAACACAGACAATTAAGATCCAAATCCTCAACCTAGGACGATCACTTCTTCCCTCTCAGGTTGAGGGAAGGGAAAAGGAGTGCCTAACTTAGGCATAATGACTATAGCTCCATATACAGTGGCCCTCAACCATAATATATGTGCATGCCACCATAATGTCCCTCTCTGTCCTGTCACGTTAATGTCATAAGTGTAAGTATTTCCTGTCTGGATCGGACATTGAGTTATATAAGCCGGTCCATCTGCCCAGCCGTTCCGGAATTGCTTCAATCCATGCCTGGAACAACAAATTTAGCTCGTGTTGATCTCCATAATGTTTCAATTATTTGTAAGATCGCTTTTTAATCGATTACCAGTGAATAGACATGTTATATTGTGCGTGATTGGTGACATTGATGAGAAGTCTATCTCCTTCTCTGACGTATATAGTTGGCCCCGGAAATCTTCCATTCACCGTGACAATCGGCTTGGCGTGACATAATCTGCTTACATTTTTTACTTGGACCTGCAAAATTTCGAATTATATGTCATAATTTTCTTTGTTGCTTTAGACCAAAATCAGTAAATAAGTAAAATTTAGCTATAATATGGTCAAACATTTGTTCGAAAGTAGATGTATATTAATTGCGATAAAACAAGTTACACCATGGTTGCTTGAGAGAAACAACTAAAGAGAGTGAATTACTTGTTATTAATCAGGCAGGAATGCCTTCAAGTTAAAAAAAATTATGTAGACTTCCGATCAATTTATTTATATAAACTCAATGTATTGTGTATTCAATCGGACCACAAGCGGATAAATTGTAAATAGTTTTGGAGATATCAGTAGACTCATAATATAATCAGATATTATATAAGTAGCACTCACATCAAACTGGTATTTCTTGATAGCTGCTTCAGCTGGTAGAGAAACGAACCCAATAACGAAAACCAAGAGATAATAAGACATCCAAGTACGGCTAATTTTGCTTATAGCCATTTGGATTTTGGACATTGTCAGGTTTTTCTTGGCTCTAAATGTCTCGCGCTACGAATGAGACAATCTAATTTGAGGAGAGACAAAAGTACAACTGGGTATTTATAGTCTCCGTTAGGAAAATTGAATTGAGAATGTTCAAGAAAATGATTTAAAAAAGCTAGGAACATTACAGGGGTGTTGTTGAATTAGGTAGAGGCCCGAAAAAATGGTTGCATACACAAAGCTTGGAAGCAAAATACTGAGAGGGACTTATTAGAGTAGATCAAATATTTATGGTATTAATTCTGCTTCAAGATGAGATAAAAGAATTCCTTCAAAAAAAGATGTGATAAAAGAAGACTTCCTCAGGAAATGTAGTTAGGATTATTGATTTTGCGTGATATTCAAACATCAAAAAAGCTAACTAATTTAAATTTCAGCTAAACAAGAAATGTAACAAAATTTTGCTAATAAATATTTATTATTGTTGTGTTTTTAATAATTCAAAATATAATTTTTTGTAATATATGTATTGGTTGTTTTAGCTAGGCGAGAGCAACAGTTAGCCAAACTCCCGAGGAGCCTCAGCTTTACCGTCAAGAATGATATTTCTTTTACCTTCTTTTTTTCCTTTTTTTTCGATGGACCCTTTTTGTTCTTTTTTTTTTCAGGACCCTTTTTGTTCTTTTCATGTATGGAGGATATGAACCTGTTTCTGCTGGGAGATCAAATCCAAAATGGTCCTAATTAGAATCTGTGAGTAAATTGTAACTTTGCTTCTAAGTTCTCTGGTTTCCTCCGTCTGTGCGCTGGAAATGTCTGTCCAATGGTTACGTGGAACGTTCCACCAATTTGTTTATGATGATATATAGCAAGGGAGAATTTAATTTTTGTTTACTAAACTACCCATTATCCGATGAAATATTGGATCGATCAATCCACATTGGAAACATATAGAATTATAGATGCGTTATTTTTTTGCTACCTTATGTTATAGTGTCTCTATATTTATTTATTGTTTTTGGTAGAAAATATTTAGATAGGTTAATTTAACTCCCGATATACATTTATATAAATGTATATGGTGAACTTGCGTAAATGATTGATTAGTATTCACCTGAAACATCATAGATTTTATTTCTGACTTCAGTTGCTTTATGTGTGCACAAGAAGCAATAAAATCCTTGGATGACCCGTCAAACTCTATTTAGTTTTATAAAATGGTTTTTACAATTTCATATACTTTGATCTACCGTAATTTTACGTGAATAGACTATTGTAATACTTGGAAAAATAATTCGTTGCAGTAATATAAATTATATACATAAGAGTGATTGGGCAGCTAATTTGCCACCCGTACTCTAATCCCAGACAGCAATATGTATATATATTCCTCCATCAAATTAATTATGCCGATCGGCCTTAGTAAACTTTTTTGGTGGCGCCCGAAGCCACTTTTCACCTCCAATTCTGTCCTTGGTCAAGAAAGGTGTCACGTCTTCTTTGGTTAGGCTCCGAGACCAACTTACCCTCTCTGTTCTGTTGGCTCCTGGTCCATAGCAGTCATATTCTCCGTAATATACCGTACTACAAAAGTTACGATTTACCAATAAAAAAGTTTGTTATTTAACTATACTAATCCGAAATTAATAACCAAGTATGAAATATTATGCGTGCAATGTCTTTATACGTTAACTCTCCAATTCGTTTCATGACAAATTCGTATCTTAGAAAAGAATAATTACCTTCGCCGGGTAGTTTGATTACCCCAATCGTCCCAACCAAGTGGGACGATCACATCGGCCATGTAAGTGGAGGCAAATACCACTCTGGAGTAAGGGCCCCATGGCCTTCCCAGATAAGCACTTCCAATTCCTGTAATTTTGCAATCTTTGAAGGTATAGCCTGTGTTCTCGGTTGCCGATGATCTATATTGTGCCGTTATCGATCCGTTGTTCTTGGAAATTGAGTGTAGATGGCAATTCTGCATGCAAACAATCTAGGTTAGCTAGGCTCAGGTCTATTTTCATGTTTTTTGCATTTTTTGTTGACAGATAAATTTCCACAACCTTGGACATTCTAGACGCTTTCACAATCTGAGGGAATTTTATGATACAAGTATTTGTAAATTGTAAATATTACTACATGAATAAAATCTATCTACTTTAAAGAAAATATTGTTTACTTATGATGTAAAAGATCTTGAAAGTCAATGAACAATGATGTAATGATAGTTACATGCCAACAACATAAAGCTAACAATACAATGAACGTTAACAGTGAGCTTCATCAACGGCCATTTTAGCGTCAATCTATGTAGTAGAAACTAGTTAATATTCGAATATTTAACACTAATGCATTCGAAAAAATAAGTGTACTAACTTCGAAAAGGGAAGAGCCGCTTCCGCATATGAAATCAGTGGCCCCTTCAATGTAACAGTTGCTATAGTAGTGGCTTCCTGCATCGTCCAAAAGGGTGTCCTGATAGGACATCATCCTGCAACCGTAGAACGCGGCTCTGTCTCCTTCCACCTTCACTGCGACGGCTTGGCCGGAGCTCCCAAACGTGTTCTGTTCCAATTCGTAAATTTTGAACTCAAAATTTTATTTGACAAACTGAGATATACTTGTACTTTAATTAATATAGGGAAGAGTGCATGTTCTTACCTGAATTGTGAGGTATCGACCTACGAAATCGGAGGCGTAAACTGTGAAAGTGGGCGACCGTAGTATGTCACCTCCGTCGTTCCATGTGATAATGGTGTTTGAAGCATTTCTCCCGCTCAATGTTATGAAGGGCTTGTTTGCTGGCACTATTACTTTTTCTCTGATCATCAAACAATTTAAATAAATATAAAGTACGTATATAGAAAGAAAATTGGATTTTCAGCTTTCAATTAAGTACAACAAAGAGTATTTGGTCTTTCGAGAAGTATTTTCAGATGAGACGTGACGTTGAGCCATAGCCGAAAGATTTTTTTTTTTAGAAGTTGATGCCTCTTTTATCCTCCAAGCAATTAAGGAGGTTGCTAGTGGTCATGTTCACAACTGGTATCTCAATCCCCTTGACTTCAATTTTTTGCTTGAGGTCGTTTGTAAAGATGTTTATTCAGGTATATGTTTGTCTCGTCCTTGCAGCATTTTTATTTTTTGACATCCTTTTGACATTCTCTTATATTATGTACTCAAGATAAATTGTATCGACGTTATGTGTTTGATATTTTTTTTATCTGATATTTTGTGGTACAATAACCTTGTTATAATTTCCATTGATGGATTTTCTCCTGGTGAATCAAACTTAACTTATAAAAGTTGTATTTTTCCCAATAGAGCATTCACGAAAGTCCAATGTGTAATTTTTAGTAGGAAAAAATATGGTGTAAAATTTTTGTAATACAAGGCAATGATTATTTTTACCTATCCACCAAATAATGATTGATTAGAAATATTTGATATATTAATAAAATAAATTAGCATGCTTCTCGAATTTGATAATCAATATATATTATGGATAAAAGATCTGATCAACATGTTTTTCGTGTTCGATCTCGAAAAAAAAGACTACCTGGTACAAAAAGTGACAACACGTCTAATATGACGACTATAGAGAAATTTCTGTTTTCTCCGGGATCACCTTTTGAGCTAGAAAATTATGCTAATTAATATGAAAGTAAAATACCGCATAACACATGGATGTGCACACACTATAAATATAATTAGGTAAGAATTAAATGCAAACCGCCGTCGAGGGTATATATAAATAGTATTAAAAAAAAAAAAGCAAACCTGTAGACTCCTGGTTTGACCCAAATGAAGACCTCCCGAGTGTTGTTAGAAGGGACAGAGTCGATGGCAGCTTGAACCGTCCTAAAATCTCCAATACCAGATTGATCCACCCTTATTAGAACAGCGCTCGACGACACGTTCATCGTCGTCATCGTCGCCGCCTCGCTTAAATTGGACGAAACCAAAATAATTTGAACCAAGACCATCACTAGATAGCCACAAATCTTCATCTTTATCCTACTTAAGTCGAAGAAATTTTATTGAAATTTGTCCTCCCCTTAATAAATATAGATGAAGCTATGGAGTAGCTAGCTAGGAATAAGGTTTTAATGGGTGGAATAAGGTATTTATGTTTGGGAGTTATATAGTAAGATTGGATAAAGTCCTGTGATGGCGTTATTATATGTGCAGTTACACGCAAAGGTCAATGCAATTGGTGGCCCGTAAATGGCCGATTTCTTACTAACAAAGTTGGAAATTGGGATCATGTTAACGTAATCTTGCATGCAAAATCTTTGGAAAGTCTATCGGTATTCGGACATTAATTAGTCAAAGATGCCCAGAAAGTCTAATCAAACTGCACAAAACTTTATGATGAGAATAGGAGAGCCGGAATGAAAAACACATTATGGAGTCAATTATAAAATAACCGTTTTTAATAAGTAAAATTGTATTATTTCTCACAAAACAAATACCAAAATCATTTACACCATTTATGCCCAAGGACAACATCATAGACAGGACGGATATACATGTAATTGCCCTCACACCCAAAAAAAAAAAATTATAGCTAATGTTTAACCCAAAAAACATGTTTGCCCCTATTGATATTGACTATTTTGCCCCTACAATTCAAAAAAAGACAAAATTAACACAACAAAATTTTAACATATTTTTATTGCCTCATAGTATAAAATTTTTAGATCCGTCCCTCAATTCATAGATACAAGATATTCGGGTATCACATCAAAACAATAACTATAATCAAGTACACTTCCAAAATAACTACTTCAATTCGAAACCCCAAAAGTTTATTGTCAATACAACAAAATAGACCACGCTGGCTGAAGCTTCATGGAGGGTTGTAGCGTTCTGGTTGATCCTGTGGTATCAGAAAATAGAATATTAATAATACTTTATTCTGAATATTGAAGTTGATACACTCATATTTGATGGCGATCTGAACTAAGTAAACGTACAATTGTAGTTTCCTAGAATGGGAGGATGCATATTACGAATAAGAAGTTGAGATTACGAAATTAATCAGGACATTGATTACGCAAGTTCCTGTGACAGTACTTCTCATTGTAGGAACAAATGTTTTGATTGTAGTTGACGTAATTTCATATGCAAGATACCTATGCAAATGAATGGAAGAATGGATGAACGCCAGCTATCAGGATACTTGTCAAACCAATCTTTGGTGGACCTAGTTTAATTAATTATCCAAATTATTGAAAACGACCAACTAGTTTCTTGCAGAATAATGGGACAAACTTTCCTATATTTTAATTCATTTTACAAGGTAAATTATTTAATCAAACCAGAAAACCATGCATTCGAAAAAAAATGTTTTTATTCTGATAAGATTTTAAAGATGGTAGATTTTACATAATTATATGGTGAACAACTACTCATTATTTCTCAGCACACTACAGCAGCCAATTTACTTGATGAATTAAGTTGATATACGTGAATTCATTATATTTAAAAATATGTAAGAAGTAATATTTTGGATTTTGTATCATCAACATACTGGATATAGTACCCAGAGGTTTCGTGCCCAGATAACCAGGAATGGGGAAGTCGTACCTGGGTTGGCTTATTAGGCCGGAAGCAATGGAATTACACTCTCTTAAACTTCATCCATACAAGCAACTCGCCGGAACTTGGAAACTATAGGAATTAGGTTAACCAAGCGACACCCACGTATCATATCTCCCCTTAAAAAATTGGCAATTGCTTAGCTCACTCTCTCCTATTTCTCTTATCTATCTCCCACAAAGTCAAACTGTTGGCAAAGTGCTCAAGACTAAACAGAATGTAGGATCAAACGACAAAAATAGTTTGTTACCCCACCGAAAAGAGACAAATTACATGGTTCGTTTTAAGAATTGGTAACTTACCTATTTAGTGACTTAGTACCGAATCCGTTCCAAAATTAAATAGGTACGACTCTGCCGCCTGAAATAAAAAATATATGTTTTTGTTGTTCATTCCTTTTCATTCCGTCTGTATCCGAAGACGATCAGAACCGAAAGAGCATAAGCGAGCAGGATTTTTTATTTTAAAAAATTGGGAAATAAATTGAGTACTACTAATCTCTTCTTGTGATATTGACATATCTTATATGTAATATTGGCATGTCCCTTATGTTATAAAAATATGTGTTTTTTATAATGATTTCTTATTCATGCAATAATAATTTGTGTGATATTTTTCACGTGGGTCCCAAATATTTTGCGAAATTTCTGACCTATCTTTCAGTCTGGACCATTTGAAAAAAAATTGTTATGTACCCAATCGAGCCCCAAAAAACTGTTGAGTAACCAAAAAACATTACAATTATCCTTACTGTTTATTTTATAAGGAATGGATACCATTTTTTAACTTCAAAATTGAGCATTGTTGTAGTTATTTAAGAACAGAAGCATAACTTTAAGATAAAATGAAAAAGCTCCCACACAAAAAACCGCCGACATTTCTTGAATTACAATTATTCGATGGGCCTTTAGGATTAGGGGATTGTCCAAGAAAAATGAAAGGCTCAATAGGCCTCCACTTGGAGACTCTAAAGTCTAATCCTCTAAACTCATGTAGGGACTTCAAAGTAATTTCGCCATGCCCGAGTCGTCTATATAAATACCAACCAACTGTATCCAAAACCCTAATTATCTTTTCTTTCTTTTTTTCCTTTCATCTCTAATATCTTCTTGGCTAATTTCCTATGTGAATGTATTTTTATGTCAAGGTTAGGGGGAGGATGCGATGAAGATCAGATGTTAAATCTCGTTAATCTGATTTTAACGTGAGGATAATCACTTCTATCCATTCTTAAACCGGACTGAGCTCCTCCCTCTTTTCCTTTTCCTTTTCCTTTTTTTTATTTTTTATTCTTGTTTTTCGTTTTCCTTCAATTGATTGCTTCTTTGAAGGTTACTCTTGGTAAGAACAAAAGATAAGGTTTGGACATTGGGTTTCTGAGATCTAACATTGGGTTGGGAAGTTTAGGATTGTAGTTCAATTAAGGGACGGAAGCTGACGTCATTTGGTTTGGTTTTCATCTTGCCTCCGGAGGGAGGTTCCTGGAAGGGTTTTAAAAAATGCGGTCCGACCGATGTTCCGACTGGTCTGACTGTAAATTGGGTTTCAGGCAGGTATTTTTATCTTAAAAACAGAGTTCTGTCGCTCAATTTCTAGTTGAATCGGACACTGATCTGACTAGACAGTTTGTCCGTAAATTTGGTATATATATATATATATATATATAAATATGTATATATTAACTTATATAAATTATTTACTTATATACCTATATATATTTCAAAAAATTACTCAAAATTCTAATAAAAAAAAATTTGGTTTGACCGATGATTGGACAAGTCAAACTAATTGACCTGGAGGTCGGACCTAATTTTGTGTTTTTTTTTTGAGGTGAAAATGGTTATATTTCATTGAATCATAACAGCTCCAACTCGGAGTACACCCGGTCCTCTGCTACAATATCCTTAATAGCAGTAGGTTCAGTGAACAAAATTAATGGAAAAGAAGAGAACAGACACGGAATTTTAGTCATCGCATGAGCCGCAGCATTGGCTGAACGGTGAACAAAATTGAACTGCACTTGATCTATGGACTCCGATGCTTCAAGGCAGTCGTCGATGATGACAGTCATATCGCTCCTGTCCCTTCGTCGTTGTTTTAATGCTAGGTTTACCGGTTGACAATCGGATTCCAGAATGACATTGTCAAGGTTTAGAGATTCCGCCAATTCAATCCCGACTTTGCATCCGTACGCTTCCAAAAGAGTAGGGTGATTAACCCGGGGGAAACGGCGGATTGCGCCTGCAATAAACTGACCTGAGTGGTCCCGAGCTATCACACCGACTTGACTACCACCTTCCGGAACCAGTCCAGCATCCGTGTTGATTTTTGTCCAGTTCAAGTCTGGTGGTCGCCACCTGTGCACTGCTGAGCTACGCTGCAAGGATGGTTGCTGATTGGCCATATGGTAATCCTCCCCTAGTTTAATCGCTTTGTCCACCTCTTGTTTAAAGTCTACATTAGCTGGGTCATCAAAGATAATAAGGTTGCGAGTCTTCCACACCGCCCATAGGCCAGCCACACCTCGGATCCGAACTTCCACTTCCTTCGTCTCTTCCAGAAATTTATTGCAGGCTTCATGAAAAGGTAAGTCCCGATAGCGATGAAAGTTGATCTGCATGCTAGCGAGCCAAGCTTGGGACCGTGGACAATCCAGAAAGAGGTGGTGCACGGTTTCTGGTGAGTTTAGGCAGAGGGGGCATCTGTTATCTTCCACCAAGTTCCTGCGTCTGAGATTCTCCCGTACTGGAAGGTTATCGTCGATTGACCTCCAGAGAAAATTCCGAAACCGTGGTGGACACGGAAGTCGCCAGAGGTTTGTCCACCTAAATTTGCTGGAGTCCATTGTGTTCGGCATATTGGTATTTTGCCACCATGATTCAAAGTCAATATGGTAGCCTTTTCGCACATTGTACAGTCCATCATCCGAATGCCTCCATCTGATTGTATCCGCTCGGAGTCTAGCACTGACATTGATAGCTAAGATTTTGATTACATCGTCTTCTTCGAATAAGTCGCGTAATAGAGGCTGGTTCCATTCATATCCAGATTCCGTAAATAATTGACTTCCTGTTATTTTTGAAAACCCTTGTTCCTGGGCTGGTATG
The DNA here is from genome assembly GCA_012979155.1 of Hypericum perforatum. Classification (NCBI taxonomy): domain Eukaryota; kingdom Viridiplantae; phylum Streptophyta; class Magnoliopsida; order Malpighiales; family Hypericaceae; genus Hypericum; species Hypericum perforatum. The sequence goes on along the minus strand of SOPF01025317.1, from coordinate 6,625 downwards.
GGCCTCTCCGGATGGTTTAAATGGGCCTCATTAGAGTGTTTGGTTGAACACCCAAAATAATATATAAGGCTCTCATTCTTCACGTGTGGAAGCAAGCTAAGCCTAAACTTTCATTTATTTATTTCGTCTTTTGGATAATGTGGAAAACAAGCGAATTTTCTCAAACTATACCCTTTTTTAATTAGAAGAGACTCAATTGCATCCTTCCCACTAGCTCCGAAAAGAATCCATAGTGGTGAATATTTAAATTTAACTGTGGGACAACGACAAGTTTGATAGATTTTATTTCGGATAATTATAATGAGGCTTGCCTGTTGTAACTTTGTAGTATTTTATCATGTGATATTGTACAATCAACAATGGAATAAAAATATTATTATTCTGACAGTGTTTTGATTTGGTTATAATTTAATTGTCATAAAAAAAATATGGGAAAGCACAAAATCACTTTTTACTTTTTTCCAGAAGATTGCCACGAAAATAATCACAAAGTAGTAGTCAAATTTCTCGTAGAAATAAGTCCAAGTTGTCAATTCCGGCTCGAAGACTAGCAGAAGAAGCAGGGGACCCCAACTGGCCGGGATGATATTGCACTCGGAGAGTCGAATTATTTGAAATATTATCTTTTGAGTTGTGCTGCATAAAGATGGTAAAGAGTCGATTTGTATCTTCTACATGTAGTATCAAGTTGTGATTTGTGAAGAGGATATGTGTTTGAATCGTATCTATCTGAATACGTATTGGCTTGTATAATGTATAGTTATTGATCTTAATTGGTCATATTTCACGTCACATTAGTAAAATCCTAAGATCACACTTGGAGAGACCATGGTAAATTTTTCTGGCATTCGAGTGGAAAAGAAATTAGGAGTGAGTTCGGTGCAGTATTGCAGTATCGGTATGAAATTTGATACCGTACCGCATTTTTTCTTAAAAAAAATCAAACCGCGCGGTACGGTATGTTGCGGTGTCGGGGTGATGCGGTATTGCCGTATACCGCGGTGCGGTGCGGTATGTTGCGGTATTATGCATGCGTGCGGTGTGGTGCTAAAAACCGAAGCCACACCATTTTATCGCGGTATGGTAATTTTTCCGTTCTAAACCGCGTAGTTTGTTAAATTTGCGGTGTGGTGCGATATACGCGGTTTTTTCCTCACCCCTAAAAGAAACTAATTGGGTAGGGGCAATTCCAAATATGGACCGTCCCTAACACTGGCCCATTCACGAAAAGAAAGAGCCCATACCACAACCAGACAGGAAAAATAACATTTTGTAAGAACACCAACCAATTTGTCTCAGGATTGTACATTTACAATGGAAGATCGATTCGTGAGAAGAGAGAAACACACGATGCGAGCATTGGAGACGTTGGAGGAGCACGAAGAGTACAACTGGAAGGAAGTTAAGTTGCCTTCCTTGATCCCCGTAGTCCCTAAACCGGAGCTGGTTAGGGAGACCGGGGAGCGAAGGAGAGGCAGAGACATCCTCGTAGCCATTGATCATGGACCCAACAGCAAGCACGCCTTCGATTGGACGTTGATCCACCTCTGCCGAATGGCCGATACCATCCATCTTGTCCATGCTGTAATCGGTACGTAACGTTGTTTCGTCGGGTTTTCATGCAATACGTTACCTTTTCGGATCATGAATCTCACGTTGCTTGTGAAAAAGCTCGTCGGATTTTACAATTTTGGATGAGACATGAGGATAGTGATATTTTACCAGATCGGATCAACGCGCAACCTCGTGTTCTGACTCGTGCTTCGTATTAGATATCACTAACCCCATCATTCATGACATGACCGAATCGCTGATGGAGAAGCTTGCAGTTGAGGCAATGCAAGTGGCAATGGTTGGTACAAGATTTTATCTCCTCCATTGGGATAATTATCGGTCCGGTCTAACGTGTAATTTCGATTAGGTAAAGACTGTGGCTCGAATTGTGCATGGAGAGGCTGCTAAGGTGATCTGCATGGAAGCAGACAGGTTGATGCCTGCAGCTGTGGTCTTAGGCACCAGAGGCAGAAGCTTAATTCAAAGGTCCTTTAATTTTATAAAATTCCCATCTTTTTGTAGCTCTAATTTTCTTCCTCATTTGCCTTTTCCAAATGCTTCTTTACCTATTGAATGGGAGATGTTACTTCATCCAGTGTTCTTCAAGGAAGCGTAGGAGAGTATCTTTTCCACAACTGTAAATCACCTGTTATAATCGTACCGGGGAAAGGTAAACGAACTAACATCTTTTTTAGCATGTGATTATATTCATACGGCTTAAAGAGAATCTCATTTTGTTAAAATTTGTTTCTTTTAAATGCTAATAATTTGTACTCTCTTGAAGCTGCGGACAAACCTCTCATGTAGAGGAAGTAGCAGCAAAAGTTAATTAGGATGCCGTGGTCAGTTCTTACAGGAAGATTTTGACCAACTGCAAGACACAGAAAAAAGGAGTACATTTTAAACAGGAAATGCCTAACTGAAGCACCTACTACATCAAGATTTTGAACAAGGCAACTTCTTCAACTTGGCCTAATTCTAATTGTCCAGTCCTGGAGGTGCAAATTTTGTACAAAAGTCCACTTCCTCTTTTTTAGGTAAACCTATTGAATTCATAGTCCTCGAGCACTGGGCTTTATTTATGGCAGTTCTCTCAATGATATTTTTTTCGTTCATAAGATTTGAACTCGAGATCTAATTAACTCTCGAGTCACTTATTCTTTGAAGTTTGAACTGTGCAACCTAGGCATTTGTTCTGAAGTCAAAATCTAGAGCCTCCCTTTCCTCTTAGGCCTTGTAAACACAGATAAATAATAAAGTATGCTCTTTTACTTGAGCATGACATTGAAGGAAAACTGGCTGACACATTTCCTGCTCTTGTCACTCCCTATAAATCTTAGGCCACTCTCTCTGTAGAAACCTCACATAAATGTGTTAAATAGGGGTGGATGAGAGTAGATGAGTTGGCTATTCTCAGGATGCTTCTTACAATGTAAAGACATGCACATAGCAGTAACACTAGTTCCAAAAGAAACCCCTTCACTAACCAATTGATGTCTGTCTAAATTCCTGTTTGCTTTTAACTTCTTGTCTGTTACATGCCGTTCTTGATTGTTCTAACTCGAGACATCAGATTAACTTAGAACGATCGATCGGTAGTAGTAAGTAACGAGTTTTCAATATACCTTGGTGACCCAAAAATCTACTATGGTGCATGATCTGCTCTACGTAAATGATCCAATACGAAAGAGTTCGGATAGAGGGGAGACAATTAAGCATTATGGTTTAAGAATATAAGTATGCAAAAAGAATTTTCAACTGGAAGAAGAAATAGGCCCATGAAAGGGAAAGGAGAGGAGGTATCTTATTTCACCATCCATAGGGAAAACAATGGGAATCTAAAGAGATCTTGCTAGTGGATGAGGCCAGGTCCACATCTCTCAACTAATGCATATGGCTTGAAAACGAAGGCACCCTTGAGGCAGTTACAGGAAGATGCAGAGTGAAGGAAACAGTACACCACCTTGTGGTCCCGTTCCTTCATTACATGGTTTCAGCAATTGTGTCGCACTAACTATATCCAATTCCACATTAAGAATCTCTTAACAATAGAGCAGGTCAAACAAGTTCATCATGATCGGTGAAAGCTCTTCTAAATGAAGGAAGAGTAGGGATTCCGAGTTCTGCATTTTAATTTAGAAGTATAAAGAATATTAGGAGAAGGGTCATGAGCATTAATGGAGCCTGGAACCATGCAGGGACATGGAGACCATAATAACAAGTTCAAGTTCCTTAGAATCCAAGGTTTTCCTGGTTAATCATCCATGTCTTAGTCAATCTTTATTTTCCTGTCTTTGAATGGGAAGTTGCAATGGTCCACCACTGTCTTTAGATCTTTATCCAACAGAGAACAGCTTCGACAAATGAATACTGGCTCAAGTGGCAAAGGGCGGGTTAGGAACTTCGAATGGTAGTCGAGCACCACAATTCGAACACAAAAAAATGTAAGGACAGTTTAGTCCACTAGATAGTGACCCCTTATCAATAGTTTTCCTATTCCTTCCACTCATTCCAACCTTCTATGTCCCTGTCATTGCTTTAACCTGCCTTCAACACCAATTCTCTGGTCCCCTACTCTCCATCGCCATCGATCTTTCGGTGCAAATAAAAAAACCATTGTGATGCAATTTGCTTTGTGCATTTAGGATCTCATGTCAATGGCTACTAATTTTATTTCATACTATTTTGTTGCAGTATACATAGAACTAGTACTATATGCTTTATGTACATGGAGAATGATTAACATGAAAAGAATCGGTTTTCGACGACGGCAAGAATCAAGGTCAGGGTTGATCAGGAATCAGCAGCTCTTGCAAGAATCATAAGAATTTGATTTTTCTGATCTGTCACAGCTCCATCTTCAGGTTACCAGCATCGATTTGACCTGCATATGTCGGTAATGTATGGTTAACAAACTCTGCACCTAATGACGTATGCGATTGACGGATTGAGGAAACCATCATTTATAGTTTCGAAAGCCTCGACAAGATCTTTAACACAGCTAATGTGATTACCTATCATAATCACCAAAATCTTTTCGCTGGTAGCAAAAAATCATGTTACTTTTTATCCAAATTATGCCTAGGGTCCCATTTAGTGAAACTATTAGGTGATATGTAAGGATCATTATTTGATGAGTCTAAATTCCGTGTACCACTCGTTGCTTCACATCTCCCAAAGGACATAATGTAAGGTCGTTGGGAAAAGAAGGGAAAAAGTGGAGTGGACAGTACCCTCTAACCAACTTTCTCCATTATCGACCACAAAGCAAATATCATTAACAAAGTGGGTTTCTGAATGGTCTCTATCTATGGAAATTAAGACCCACTTTGCTTATCTTTTAGCCAAATAAATGACCAAAGCGATAAAAACAACTCACCTGTAAATACTGGCTGAGCTGGAAATGATGTTGATCTTCCTTGATCATAGGCTACATTATACAGATTCTGTAGATCAACATCACATTCCGCTGTCAGGTGGAGTTGCTGCAAAAGAAGCATGATTATTTCAGAAAACCAAGTATATATTTCATGTTAAAGCAGACAAAATGGCCAAAATTCAGGAGGCGGAAATACTTTACATTGAAACAAGTTGAGTCGATGAAAGCTTGAGGCACCGATACAGGGGCGCTAGTTGTTCTTCTGAGCCCCAAATCAGCAGAGTTTATCCCTATGTCAAGTCCGCAGCACGCAACAAGTTGTTGCTGCAACGAGTTAAGCTGGAGGTAGGCGGCATTAGTCATCTCTGGTGACATGCTAATTGCAGGGAATTCAGTCGAACTCGATGGAAAAGCCTGTTGGTAAATGGACAATAAGAGATTTGGAACATATTTTTACCACACGGTAACTTTACCATCTGGGTATTGAAGATTTACCTCTTTGGGATATAAGCTGTCAAGACTGATGTCAAGTCTCGGATCAACAGCAGCCAATTTCATCGACAAGAACTGTACCAAGAAACCACTTGACATTAGACTAAACTAAATTAACAGCTAGTTAAAGCAAAACCTGCAAGATTTTGAATAATTTACCTCAACCTGTCTCTGGAGTGACTGAACATAATTAATAATTTCATCAAGCATTCCTGCCTTCCCGGTAATCCCATTACACCCTGGCACCAAATCTTGCAAATACTTCATCCTCGCACTGATCTTTTCCCTCCTCACCTGCATCACAATAAAATCATCTCCTCTATAAGCCGCCCTCGAGCAAGTAAACGCTCTCTAGTCACCTAACAGGGGGAACGCAACAACAAAGACTCACCCTCTCGGCCAAGCTGTGGCTATCCGTGGCCTGGCCTCGCCGCGCCCTGACATGGATGTAATCGAGCTTCTGGACCTCGGTTACTTTCGAGGTGTTGTTGTCCTTGGATGTCTCATCAGCTGAATTCTCCTTCTTCAGGGCATTGTT
>SOPF01025314.1:35748-98152 GCA_012979155.1 Hypericum perforatum | reverse complement strand
GAGCTTCATCTTAAGAACGTGGATCTCATGTCAAGCCTTACCACTATGTGGACGTGAAATATTTATCTTTAACATACCATTTGTATATCAAATCATTTTGTAATCAGCAAAAGTTTATTCATATAAATTAAACGACAACCATAAAATTGGGGGGAAAAGTTGGTGGATGCGAAAAAAATGATTGAAAGAATTTCTGGTTTATAGTTGTTTGGGGATCGACAATAATTGCCGGAATCAATGGAAAACATCTTGGTCGTGCTTATTGTTTTTATGGCATGTTCGGAAGAATCATAACTTACAACTTCACGCAAATTGAGCAAGGATCTTACAAATTTTCTCATCTCGTATAGTTGACTTCTAAATTTGTTAAATATACCACCTACTTGATGATAATTAAGTATTCGTTTCATATGCTCCCTTCCCTCCTTCCTTCCTCCACCACCCCAAAAAAAATATAAAAATAACGGTGGATACTGTGGGCTTAATCAATCGATAATAGAAGTTAAGCCTGCAAGCAAATAGATGGTAACTGATGGATACATAAATGATCATTTGAAGCACAAATGCATAATACAATGATGTCATTTTGACAAAGACCAAGTATTTGCTCTTCTTTGTGCATTTTTTTATATTCTTTTCTTTGTGCAATTTGAGTATGCGAAGAGACAAAACAATTCTTGAATGAAAATAGAAAAAAAGATGCAATTTTATTTTAGTTTTTCAGGAAATAATACGGTTTCTGAGTAAAGGGGATTGGTCCGTTATGTTGGTATAACTTAATTTTCTTCTGATTTATCTATTTTATTAAGCAACTGGGTTAGAGCGTCCTCCTGCCTGTATTAAAGAGAACAACATGAACAAAATCTTCTTCATTTAAAAATATATAATCTGCTTTATTTGAATCGAGAAAGTCATACCGTTTTATGAAATCATGTACTAGACTCGAGTTTGTAGTCAATCCTATCTTCGATAAGACAATTATATCAAAACTTTGAGAGCGAGTTTGCTATTAGTTTAGTTTTTATTGATTTAAATTAAATTAATCAATCTAATAATTATCTAAAATATCTATCCGATTTCAACAAGAATTTTTTTTGTTGGTTAATGTTGAAGGTTTAGAAGCTTGAGCTCTTTCATTGTATACCCAAAACAATGGATAACCATTCCTTTAATGACCTGAAGCAAATGCGTACGTTTAACCGGACTATGAGAGAATGTTGAGAAACCCAAGGTGGATTTTTAAATTAGTCTTCTTCATCCAATCAAAGATTTTGCCTGCTTATTTAAGTAGTTAATTAAACGATGGAAGTCGATTTCATGATTCCGACGCGGTCCTGCTCTATCAGAATTAGACAAAGTCAATATTTGCCTCGTTTAGCTAATGTTATCCCATCTCTCTCCAATTATTTTTCTATAATTGTTTAAGTGCAATATAATGCAATAATAAGCTTTGACTTTTGCCCCATGATTTAATTACAAATACATGTAGAATAATGCACCGAAATTCACAAATACTTGAATTAACTCGTGATAGATTGAATCTACTTAATCAGGAGGTCCTCATTTCAAGTCATTAATAATATCCAAACCAGTGTTAAATATTCGTAACTATTGTCAAATCTAAAATTCATTTTCGTCAATTAATCCATATCATTTTCGAAAATTAGGTGATATAACAGAAATAGAATGGATACTCTATAAATCAATCATGAGAGGCACTCAAACTTGGTGAATGTGTATAAACTGGTGCCTAGCACGTAGCACCGCGTTTCTACATAAAATATTTGCCAATCTCAGCTTCTATATATACAAAACCAAACTCACCCAACCACCACCACCACCACCACATCATCAACAAGCACATTAACAAACACAAAGCTAGAAAGTTGTTACGTTAGCCATGTCTTCTGCTAATTCCTATGGGAAACTCGACGAAGCCGAGCAGGCGAGGCTCATGGCTCGTCGGACGACAAGAAGGAGGATTGCAGTCATAGCCATTGCCTCGATACTACTCGTCGCAATCGTGGTGGGGGCAGTGGTGGGGACACGCGCCGCTGGTGACAAATCCAGCGGCGGAGGCAAAAAATCCAAGTCTCTTTCCACTTCGGTCAAAGCAGTTTGTGATGTTACGTTGTACAAGGACTCTTGTTACAGCAGCATTGCACCTAGAGCCAATCCTGACCACCTCGAACCCGAAAATCTCTTCGGGATTTCAATCGAGGTGGCCCTGGACGAGCTTTCCAGGGTCTCCCAGTACTTCTCCCCGAGCGGAGAAGCGTACCACGGAGCTAATGATAATATGACCCTGGCAGCCCTTCAGGATTGTCAGGATCTTCTCGGATTGGCCGTTGACCACCTCAATACCTCCCTTTCCACTGCAGGGAAATCCCTGTTTAGCTCCTTGGATGACCTCAGGAGCTGGCTCAGCAGCGCGGGGACTTGCCACGAGACGTGCATCGACGGGCTCCTCGAAGCGAACTCGACCATCACAGCTCAAGACCACCTCAGGAACTCCACCGAGCTGACAAGTAACACCCTTGCCATTGTCACCTGGCTTCAGAAAGTGGCTAGCTCGGTTAATCTAAGGAGGCGGCGCCTAATGAGCGACCAAGGAACGCCACATTGGTTGAGACCAAGCGACAGGAAGCTCCTACAGAGCACTACTGATGTAAGGAAAACCGCAGACTTCGTGGTGGCTAAGGATGGTTCGGGGAAGTACAAAACCATTTCGGCTGCTCTTAAGGATGTTCCTGACAAGAGCAAAACGAGGCACGTGATATACGTTAAGAAAGGCGTCTACAACGAGAATGTCCGCGTCGAGAAGTCGAAGTGGAATGTCCTGATCGTGGGAGATGGAATGTCCTTGACAATTGTCACAGGAAGCAAGAACGTTGTTGATGGAACTCCCACCTTCCAGTCTGCAACTTTTGGTATGATTCATTACAAACTTGTTCGAAATAATTTCCTGTCGTTTCAATCAAAATCTTACAATTCCTATTGTGCAGCTGTGTTCGGACAAGGGTTTATTGCTAGAGACATTGGGTTCAGGAACACGGCAGGCGCGATCAAGCACCAGGCGGTGGCCCTGATGTCGACGGGGGACCTATCCGTGTTCTACAGGTGCAGCATGGACGCGTTCCAGGACACGCTATACCTGCATTCGAATAGGCAGTTCTACCGCGAATGCAACGTCCTCGGGACAGTCGATTTCATCTTCGGAAACTCTGCAGCCGTCATCCAAAACTGCAACATAATGCCAAGGAAGCCAATGCAGGGGCAGCAGAACACGGTCACAGCGCAAGGGAAGGCTGATCCGAACCAAAACACAGGGATCGCGATCCAGAACTGCACGATCTCGCCCTTCGGCGACCTGACAGGAGTGAAGACATATCTCGGACGACCTTGGAAGAACTACTCCACAACTGTGATCATGAGTTCCGCATTGGGAAGCTTGATCTCTCCGAATGGCTGGCTTCCTTGGGTTGGAACCTCGGCTCCAAGTACCATATTCTACGCAGAGTATAAGAATTCGGGTCCCGGAGCTTCAACCAAGAACAGGGTCAAATGGAAGGGACTCAAGCTGGGGCTTACTGCTAAACAGGTGACTCAGTTCACAGTGAAGCCATTTATCCAAGGAGATCAGTGGATTAAAGGGTATGGAATTGGAGTTAGTTATGGTCTCTAGAGGTAGAGAAAAAGCTTCCCATTGTTTGATTTCTGCTTCATCTGTTTCTTTGTTTTGATCCTTTTGATTTTGATGGAAATTGTGTTCTATAACCAATCCAATTTTCTACACACATGATACAGCTTTTAACATGTAAGCATCACATTTTATTGATTGTAAGTGAAGCTTGAATTGAGAATAAAAAAAAATTCTATATTTGATCAAAAAGTGCTCTGAATTGGATGTATATACATACGATTAATTTAAAATCGAGTACAATATCAACATGTTACATATGCACCATAATATTTTAGTCAATAACTAAAGGGTTCGTAGTTTACCGGTTTAATGAGTTCTAAAATTAAAAGAGGTATAAAGTTTAAATATTGGCTAGAATTATAAAAAATATATTGGACCCGAAATCCAAAAATATTTGAATTATTCTACTTAGACTAATTCCTGCATTGTTAGTTGACTTTGACAGTTGTTAACACCTTGCAACACGTACGATTACCCAGATGTCTTTAATTGTTTTTATAAGTGTCCCTATAATTTTGTTACAGGTGAACTAAAAGAGCTCATTGAGAATTTCAACGACATGTAAAAATGTTTGATTTGGTTCCAATTAGAAAAAAAGAACAATGCTACTCTCGTAAAGTGCTTCAACGATCAAGGAAGTTACATAAGTTAATAGTCCATCGATTAAAGTAGTTCGTAAGTGATAATTTTGTTATTTCGATAAATATAATCCACTTGTGATAAAATAGATTGTAAGTGAATGGTGAGTGGTAACATCTTGTGAGTATCTTCTAAAGTATTCAGTACTATGCAATACATTCATTTCACTCCCCCAATAATAATAGCTCTATCAAGTGTTGCTTTTAGAGTTTTTTTTTTTAAATCAAAATGGGTCCATTTTCAAAGAATTCTCGTTCAGATGTCCAAAAACAATATATGTTTTTTCGTAATCCATTCCCACAATATGAATTTCGTTCATTTTTATTGTATCACTTTGGTTCAAATGATAGAAATCTAAGCGACATGATTAGATTTCTATTGCTAAAATTTTGTGTTAACTTGAATAAATAACATTAGATTGTCTTATAATTTTGGATATTAAAATTATAACATGATATTAAAATATATTAATTCAATAATTTGTTGTTGTTGACATTACCCATATCATGGTGTGTTGGATGAACAGTGAGAGAATAATCACGTTGGGTTTAAAATGTTGAGCCAAAATAACAAGGTTCTGGATTGTTTTAACTTAACTTATCATACATGTGATCTTGACGATATTCCATTTATAACTGCTATCCTATAATCCTAATAGAAACTAACAAGTCCCTTGTATTAATCATTAATAAAAACTGTTGATTCATTCCTACATATCAATTGAGCCAGGTCGAACCAGTCTAGGACTGTGATCTCTATGTTTTTTATGTACAAAATTTAAGAACAATCTAACATGCAATCAAATAATATATTAGTAAGTAAATTCGATACGATAAAAGGTTAAAGTCGACTATTCAATGGATAAAAGGTTAAAGTCGACTACATGACTGGATATGGTTTTCCAACGATAACCTGGCTCTAACCTTGCATGAAAACGACTAGTTGCAATATAATTTTCCAATGATATTTCATAATACAAAGTACGATAAAGGTTAAAGTCACCTACATAACTGAAATACATGAAAACGACATAAGACTCATTAGAATACAATGAAAGTGATCACAAAATACGATTAAAAATATACAAAATACATGACAAAATATGAGTGTTTACACATTTATCAGTTTCCAAATTGATAAGAAATTTGATCATCAAGAACATACAACATACATACAAGACTTATATGAAAAACTCCAGGACGAAATAAAATTACGGACAAATTCTAACACAAATAAACCTTCAATTACTTGTTCTGGATAGGGTTGGTCATAGTGTGAGGTATTATTCCTTTAAGGCTAGCTTGAGTTCCAGCTGATCCATGGGTCTAAATGGTATTGTTGTTTAGCAATATATTTTTGGTGGGTTTGGCACTAGAAGGGTATTGTGTTAGAGACCTAGCTAGGGTTTGTTTGGAGGCCAGGAGTACTATTAGTGTTATGCCTAAAATGGACATAGTATTGGTTATCTTTTTGGAGAACCTAAATTTCATTTTATTTGAAATTGGTAACAATTGTATATGGCAGTAGTGTATTATTATTGGTTACGGTTTAGTGAAATGGTGCACATGAGACATCAAGCAAGGACATTCTATAATAGTTAACAAAAACCAACAACGTCCTTAATTATTGTATCATAGAAGGTGCTAATTAAAGTAAGTACTCAAAATTTGTCGAGAAAAACTTGATTATTAAAAAAAAGAACCAATATATTTTTGTCAAGTGTCATTGAAATACCAGTTTGATGTTCTATCTGGCTAGGCCAAATTGTTTTTGTTTAATTTGGTCAATCCTACAAAAAAAAGTCAGCTCGAAACAAAAAAACAATCGGTCTAATTATCTATTGGGACATTGATTCGGTTTGGAAAAAAAAAAGTTTATTTGCACCCAGGAAAAATAAATATCCAAATTAAATGACTAAATGCTCTAATCTAATCACCGTTTTTACATAAATGGGTCCTGAGCAATTGGGTATTCGGGTGTAAAGAAATAAAGCTCGAACAAAACAAAGGTTCACGATAACATCACTTAACACATTATCAACGTATCAAAGGTCTATGGATGTGAAGGTTTTTAGGAAAAGGTTTTTTATATTTTGGGGATTTTAACACATTATCAACGTATTAAATTTTTTTTTGATGTAACGGCCACTTCAACCTTGAAACGAGGTCGTTCTGAGTTACAGAATCAAATACCCTCGAGAGTTCATGAATTTATGTGTGCCAAAATGTCAAAAAGCTACATAATTATTAATATATATATTAAAGTGATTTTTTCCCAAAGTTTTTTCAGAACAAGGCCGAGTTTTGAGTCCAGGTACCAGTTAATGGATTGAGCCCACGAGTCCAATACAACCAATTCTAAATTAGTAAATAAAAAAAAAAGTCTGATACAACCAGATTTTAGATAAAATTTTCTGTTTTAATATTTTAGTTAGAGTTTTCGTATAATCAAATAATCAATCATGTACCAATCGTTGGTTGGCTCAGTGGTAGCATGGGGCAATGCTTGGTAGGGAGGTCTGCGGATCGATCCCCCACAATGGCGGTTTAAATACCGTAATCCTTGGACACGCCTCGGAATTGTGGAAACAATTTACCCACAATTTTTTACAACCAAAAAAAAAAATAATCAATCATGTAATGTGCCTGAACAATTTGCAAAATTGAACCAAATTCAAAATAAGCAAATTTAATATCGCAAAATTTATTCTGTGCTTAAACTTGTAACTCGTAAAATAACATTATTATACCTAATACTTGGACAGACATATTTGAACAAAATAGTCCCCGTATTAAAATAAAATTACCTTATCATCAATTTTAAGGTTTTTCCTCAAATTAAATCAATAGAGCGATGACAAGATACAAATTTTAACAAAATAAACCGCTTAAGAATATCTCCATTTTTCTAGCAATATTAGGACACCCTAATTCAATTCCAAACGACGTCGTAGTCTTTCTTCTTGCACCACCGAACTCTTGAAAGATTCCTTTTTTTTTTCTAGTGCCACACTATTTCCTTCCTTGTGTTGCGCTTACTTGCTGAATCGAAAAGGTGGAGTCTTTGGGTTTCTTTGCTCCAAATAAATTGTGGGTTTTCTTTTCCGGTCGGAAAAGAGATTTGGGTTTGCGCCGTTTTTAGGTATTAGGGTTTGGTTTGCTGTAATTTTCTGCTGCTTCTTCGATGGAACATTGGCTGGAGTTAGGGTTTAACTGTGGAGGGTAATATGTGTCTTTACTAGTTAGTTTAGACTTGGGGATAGTGCTGCTTCGTTATTTTGTTGGAAGTATTCGGGGAAGGGCATATTGGTAGGTTCTGCAGCGAGGTATAGAAACTGTGGAGAGGTTTAGGGTTGATGCGGGACTAGTGACGTGATTCGAAAGTAGCAATGCTTTGCTCCCGAGGTTTAGGTTCGCATGTGGGATAGGTTTAAATACATGTTCAAGGTTAGGTTATCTATTCCAGGCGTGCATTGATGGTTGTCTTGGAGGACTTGTTGTCTCGGATCTTGTATGGTGGTTGTGTATGCTTGCATTGATGTTGATCTATGTCTTCCTGGTTCTATCTTACTTGGTTGTTTTCTTTGTTCAGCGTCTTTCATATATTTTTCTTCATAATGTAACAAAAAGCATGTGTTTCTGTTGCAGTTCTCGTACTTTCGCATCATGTCTTGGTGTACAATTGAGTCTGATCCGGGTAACGTTCTCAACTTTTGTTTTTCTGGCAGCTCATGTTATTGACTTTGACCCTTCAAATCACTACAATCAAGTGATTTTATTGATAATCATGATTATGTGAATTTGCTCTCAACCTTAAACAAATTTTTCTTGATGTCATTGTAACTTGTTGGCTAAAATGCGCATTACTACATTGGGGAGATGAGTGACTGTCTGAAGGTTCAGTTATTTTCCAGGTGTTTTTACTGAACTCATACAGCAGATGCAAGTAAAAGGCGCTCAGGTAACCATCTTTATCTCTCTCCTTTTCGTTGGTTTCAGCATTATGATTATCAAGGAAACGTTTCCTTGAACTAGTTTAGCAACTAAGCAGCCATTATATTGAAACATTGCCTACTTACTCTGGCATCAAAAGTCTTTATTTGCTTGTGCTCGCAATTGTTAGGTTGTTAGAGAAGTCCACTGGTACTATGTTTGTCCGCTTTGTGGACCTTCCAATTAGCTTATAAACCTAGACATTTATGGTAAATTTAGCCAATAGCTTAGTGAAAAAATGAAAGACGGGGTAAAAGAAGAGATGGTCAATGCAGTAGATCCAATGTCCTGTTACTGGTAAGATGGACCTATAGTTTTGATTGTGTGACTTAGAAACAGGACATGAGAATGTTAATGATAATCAGAAGCTAAGATTTTGTGGGCTATGGTGATCAAATTGTGGGTTCTGTTGGAGAAAATGCACATTGGAAGTGGCAAGTGTGTTGGGTGTGTTTAATTGTGTGGATGATCCACCACCTACTCACCACCTTAAGATTTTGAGTAGGATATGGTAACTCCTACATGTTCAACTTGGTATCTGTGTGATTTATTATATCTCACCTCATTTTACGTATAATGTGGCTTGGCCAGAGTTAGCATGCAATTGTAGACCTATTATTAGGCTAAGACTTCCAAGAAATTGAGGATAAAATTGAGAGTTCAAATATTAGGGTGCATCTCTTGGCATACTACATATGAATATGATTCCAGTGGCTATGTTTCTTTCCAGGTCGAAGAATTGTACTCGTTGGACCTTGATGCTCTAGATAGTCTGAGGTTCGGTCATTAACTTGTTTATGTTGTTGCTAGCTGTACTTTTGAAATGACTGTTCTTACATGCCGGCATCCAAATTCGTCTTTTGCTTCTCAGGCCTGTATATGGATTGATTTTCCTGTTCAAGTGGCGGCCAGGGGAAAAAGATGATCGAGTTGTGGTCAAGGACCCCAATCCTAATCTATTTTTTGCCAGCCAGGTTTATTGGAAATGTGTTTCACATCTCCAGAACTATATGTCTGCCAACCACCTAGTTCTTTTGAATTCATCGGTTTCTTCTGTTCTTTCAGGTTATTAATAATGCTTGTGCGACCCAAGCAATTTTGTCTATCCTAATGAACTGTTCTGACGTTGATATTGGCCCCGAGCTGTCAAAGCTGAAAGATTTCACCAAGAATTTCCCGCCAGAACTGAAGGGTTTGTCTATTAACAACAGTGAAGCAATACGGCAGGCCCATAATAGCTTTGCCAGGCCTGAACCTTTCATTCCCGACGAGCAGAAAGCAGCCACCAAAGATGATGATGTGTACCATTTTATAAGTTACGTACCTGTTCACGGGGTGCTCTACGAACTCGATGGCTTGAAAGAAGGGCCGATCAGCCTTGGTCCATGCACTGGTGGCCCCGGGGATATGGATTGGCTGCGTGTGGTGCAGCCGGTTATCCAGGAACGCATCGAGAGGTACTCAAACAGCGAGATAAGGTTCAATCTAATGGCCATCATCAAGAACAGGAAAGACATTTTTACTGCTGAGCTCAAAGAACTGCAGAAGAACAGGGAGCGTATTCTGCATCAGCTGGCATCTTCCCAAGCTGACAGACCGATGGACACTAGCAACTTTGATGCACTGAACAAGTCGTTATCTGAAATCAATGCTGGGATCGAGAGAGCTACGGAGAAGATCATATTGGAAGAGGAGAAATTCAGAAGGTGGAGAACCGAAAATATCCGTCGGAAGCACAACTACATTCCCTTCCTGTTCAATTTCCTCAAGCTTCTAGCAGAAAAGAAGCAGCTCAAGCCCCTTATCGAGAAGGCGAAGCAAAATGCTGCCAACTCCAGATGAATGTTCTAGCTATTTTGGTGACTGTAGTTATGTGATTCACTCCACTTTTAAGATACATGGTTCGGTCTTCAAGGATTTCCTTTGTTGTGGAACAACCCGAACAAGTGCCTTTTTTACTTGGGATGCTAGGCGACCTTTCACTTGTTGCAATATCTAAACCATGAGGATTAAGAAGCAACATTTTGGTAAAAGAACTGAACCCTTGACTTGATACAACGATTGCTGTTATTCTGCGCCGAACAACTATTACATTTTGTGGGCAAGAAAGGCTAGGTATCAAGGCGATGACCAATAGCTGCTTGGGAGGATGATCAGCCACACTGGAACCGAGATATGACCAAGACTCCTACGGGAGGTAGCAGTTGGGAATTTGCAATGAGCAAAAGCCAGACGGGAAATGCCGCGTAAAGCCAGAAACAACACTTTAGGAGTGACACTCCTAATGGTGTTTTTCACATAAGTAATCTTGACTCCAAGTCTATCATTTTCACCACTTCTCATATTTTTATATGATGATTGAATAGAGGCCAAGATGTCAAGGAAGATGAGACAAGACATCTAAATATCAAGACCATTCCCTTAGTTAGATGGTTCAAGTTACAGAAAAAGCAATGCAATACTAAAATGCTTCCCCTGAAGATACAATTTCTGCATCAGAATGGAACCCCTTCCTAACCAAAAACCTCGCTATTCCGAGAACTAAAGGGTCTCTCCAAAACAATATCAAGTTACCAACATATAAGCTCTTTGGCCAAGATATGTATAAATTTCTCAACAAAAAAAAAGAATCAATCAGCATGAGGCAGCCTCCTCTTCCTCCATGTTCACTGCCTGGAAGCTCTCTGTACAGTATCAACAACTTTCTGCCCTAGATATCAGCAATGCGTCCCACTTTGTGTATACTGGAAACGAGCTAAGCAGCGGAACGGGAAGCGCGGTCAGAATCGAAAATTTTGGTACAGTTACGGCATAAACATGACCCAGTAAACGGTCACCTACGAGTTCCCCTACGGTCATATGGGAAAGCTATGCACATGTCGTCTCTGTCCGGCAGACGATTATGTTCATGGAAGAGGTAAATGCTCCACGCTGGCGACTTTCATGAAGCGTCTTGACGATTCTGTCCTTGTTGGGGTCTCTGTAACATCTGCGTCCACCAGGAACGTTGCACATACAGGCCTGTGGTCGGAGAACCGGGACTCCAAGCGAACATAAGAGAGTTGCCTTATGCCATTCCCATGCCAAAGTATCCGGTCACACCTGCAATTCATCAACCGGTCAGGGCATGCCGCTGTGCACTGAATCTTAACAAAGAAGGAATAGGATATTTACGACACATACCAAGCTGGAGTTCTTCTTTTGTTCTTTGTTTCGGCCGTCTCCCCAGCGTAAGTGTCTGAGTTGTAGGAGTATTTGTACGTTGGTGCAAAGTAAATCGTTCCTTCCTTCCATCCACAGAAAACACGCCCTGCCTCCCTCTCAATTTTTAGCTTAGAAAACAAGGCAACAATTCTACATCAGCTTTACAATCACAAGATTACCGAACATATAATTTTGGCTGTCATGACCATGATGGTGGAT
This sequence comes from Hypericum perforatum, assembly GCA_012979155.1. Classification (NCBI taxonomy): domain Eukaryota; kingdom Viridiplantae; phylum Streptophyta; class Magnoliopsida; order Malpighiales; family Hypericaceae; genus Hypericum; species Hypericum perforatum. Next base: position 86,395 of record SOPF01025314.1, on the reverse strand, counting down.
GTTTCCCGTGCTATACCTGATCCTTGTTGAAGAGTGCATCCCAGTCATACTTCTCCACTAGCTTCCGGGCCTCGAAGTAGCTCAACGCTATCCTGTAGTTCAAGTCCCCAAGCCATATGACCCGACTAGGTCCAGTTCCAAGAGAAGATCAGATCCAAGAACATACGAATGTAGAGCATATAAGATGCAATAAATTTTGTACTCGTCTCTTGCACTTACTCGTGATCGACAATCCTCTCTGGCACCCAACTTTGAGATAGTCTGCAGGTCCTGGGGAATTGTGTATTCTTAAGTATTTCGACGACGTCCGTATTCCTCCTGATTTCATCGCCTTCCTTCTCGCCAGAAGCCAAGTGACTGCATACGAAGCAGAAGCTCGTTTGATGGATAGTCATACTAACAGATATACAGCCCTGCAAGTAAACATAAAAAATGAATTTTGATTCTTTAATCAAGCTTCAAGATGAGTCCTGAGTCTTCAACATTACCTTGTTTCCAAGGCGGCCCATGATCCCTCGACCAGTGCACGAGATTCTCAAGTGACCAACATGTGGTACCAGCTCTTTCTTCACCCAAATTGTGAGGAAGATTCCAACCATCTGCTTAGCCATTATAAGGCTGTACTTCATCTGGCTTGGAACAGCTGCTGCTGAAATCTCCGAGGATATGTAGCTGCTAAATCCATCGTCGTCCTCTTCGGAAGAAATGTCACCTTCGTTTACGTTTGCTTGTGGGCACCAGAGACAGTGATCCTTGCCATACTTCTTTTGCAGTGAAGGACTGCAATTGCAGGACTTGAGCCTCCTGTTGGTCTCGGTCCTGAAATTCTCGGAGAATTTTTTAAGAAAAGGCTTCTGGAAAGGAAGTGAGCCACCGAGGGGAGACAAGGACTTCGATTTTCTCGAAACGGTTCGATGTGATTGGTTCAGTGACTGGTTAATTAATAATAGCCATTTTGCTGCTGGCTCATTGTCCTCCACTACCAAAACATTTCCAGCATTCAAGGGGACAATTTCCTGAAAACTGGGATTTAAAAAAAAGAACAAAAGAAGAGAAAGTGAGCACATTAAAACACAACTATGATCCTTAAAGAACCATCACAGCTATGGAACGAACGATTGAATGCATGTGCCTACGCTCGAAGAGAAACCATACCCGAGAACATATATGTCTGATGGGTTGTATATCTGCAGAAAGTCATCCAAATTAAGGCCATCATGCGGAGGATTCCCACCAACATTCCATGTTGCCACGGAAACTCTAGTAGCCAAAGAGAGAGTTTTGGTAAGTAGAAGGCCCGAGGTTTAATATCGAAAGAATCACAAACAAGTAAGTAAAAAAGAAGAAGTCGGGAACAAGAAAGGTGATCATATCCTTTATCGCTACCTGAAAGACTGAACTTGACCTCGAGGCATCGAATCGGTAACGAAGACAGGCAGAAGAGATTGGACTGATGAATCTAAAGGCAGCTCTGCATAAGAGAGAACTCTCACTTAGGACCAACCAAAAAAGAACTAAAAGAACCCAGATTTTGCTTTCCCAAGATGCCACTGATAAGTGATAAGTATTTATAGGATGAAAGTACAAGCTGGGGACCACACAAAAAACCCATGATGCTTCCTTTTCTTTTGCACTAGATAAAGTGTCTAAAAAGTGAATTTATTCTCAGCAGTTGGGCCAAATTGCCAATTATGCTGGTCTCTTCCTCAGAACTATCTCACATGGAATTGGCATCTGGGATAGATTATTACCACCTGATCACCCAAAACACGATAGAGAGAACCTAAAACATGTGCATTTATCTTACACTACAGGTAAAAGAGTTTCTTTTTGCAGCAACCAGGTCAAGAAAGGATCACAAGATTATATTCCCAACAATTCAACAGCTTGCAAGTAAGATTTTACCAGATGGATTGAACGATGGCAGCTTGATCGTGCTCCTCCTGTTTCGGTCCTTGGACGAGAAAATCTTCCGAAGAAAGGACTGAGAGCAGAAGCAAGACACACAATCAGGGGAGCCCACATAAGGCAGATTCTTGTTCATCGCCACAACCATCCAAATTATATGTCATTGGGAGACCAATTCAACAATAACATAAAGAGAGAGAAGGAGATATTTAGAGCAGGAACAAATAAAAGACAGAACCTTCTTGTCCTGTTCTTGATCATACAGAGTCATGTCTGAAACTTCAATGTAGGGCTCCTCCTGCCAAAAAAAAAAAAAAGAAAATTAGAGAGAGAGAGAGAGAGAGAGAGATCAAGCAAAGAGAATTATTGCAAAACACAACAAAGATTGGAACTTTTTTCCACAAAATAAAACAAAGATTGGAACTTTAGATACCACGAAGCCTAAAAAATCTTTTTGGCTCTTGACCCAGAAACAGAAATTAAAAAGGGTGAATTCAATGAAACCCAGAATCCAATTGGAGATTGTACAAAGAAACCCAGTTGCTAGAAAAACTCAATTACCAGGATCAAAGAAGCAGGGATTCCACGACGACATGCAGGCCATTAGAGGATTAAATAAGGGTGATTGCCACGTAACTTGCAACCCGATTGGCAATTGGAGGTTTTTCTCGAGAAAGTCAACTTCTTTGGAAAATAATAACTATATCAATAATTATTAAAATGATAAATGATAATCTTCTAACTTCGCAATCAACACAATTTCCCAGGCAGTTCAGATGCCGGTGAACCAATCCAAGGCTAAAGACAGATAAGAAAATTATTTGGAGATTAAAAATGAAACATTCAAAGTACTTGATATGGTTGAATTGAGATTGGGTTTTGAGATTATTTCGAGAGTAAATTAGTAAATTTTTCGGGTCCAAATATGTACGCGTCAAAAACAAGGTCGGTTCTAATATGGATTATACAAATGAAATTTTTATTTTGGCGGTTGAAAAATAACGGGTGAGGGTCTGCAGTGAAGATTTTATTTCAAACGATAAATAATGAAAATTAATAGCGTTCATATATTTTGTTCTTCAAGCATTATCATATTTGTGAGTTATATTGACATATTTTATATTTCAACATTGATATGTATAAAAGTTTTTAGGTGAAAAAAATTTTGACTCCATAAAATGAGAGATTATATTGGTATACTATTTCGTCAATATTGTCACACTGATATATTTTGTGTGTCATGTTGCCATTTTTTTTCAACAAATGATATGTAATTTTGTATATTTTTTATGTAAGTTTTTATAACTTTGCAAAAAAATCATATAAGTTAATATTAACATTCACAGAATACATATTGAAGAAAAAAATATGTTAGTGCAGTCAATTTTTTTATTTTGTATAATTTTAAATAATTTTGTTCTATACCCAATTATCCAAAAAGAACTAGTCTTCTTTCTATCTATTCTCGAATAACCCAATCGGGACTTATAAAAAAAACCAAGTGGGGTTTCTTTTCTTTTATTGGATTTTGAATAGTAAAGTGTAGTTCCTTAATAAATAAAATATATGTTTGATAAATATCTGTGTATTACACCCTGTAAAAGTGTTAAAGATATATTGTGAAATTATATAATAAAAGTGTGGTTCATTTTTTTTTGGTTGGTGAGAAAAAGTAAGGTGCCCGGTTTGCCAACGTTTTATTATAATAATATATGCAAGCCCCGTTTGGTACGTAAGGGCAGGAAACAGTCAAAGGATGGAATCGAATCTAAAAATGTACTTTCAACTTTCAAGTTTCAACTAAACTTCCTCTCTCTATATTAGTTTTGGGAGTTGTATGAAAAGTACCGTCGAAAGTCTGCAATGGCCCCTTCACGATTTTACAATTCCAAGCATGATCAAGTATATCTAATTATAAACTTTCTTAGCCCATAATTTTATATTGAAATTTACATATCTTATTTTTTCACGCAAATTTATTGAAAATTATTAATCGAGTAGAAAAAATTATCATTTGTGTTAGCCTATTGGGTTGAACTAAATATCTTTTTGTGAGTTTCGCACACCTTTCATGGGTTTCGGTCTCCTCCTCGAGCGAGACAGCTTGGGATGTTTTCTGACCAAAGTTGCATCAAAATAAGGGATTTGGGGAAGTGGACCATCCTCACGTGTGGGTTTGTCCTCCAAACTGGCAAATCTAAAGTATCAACTGATATCAGCATATTGCAGGCAAACCAATTAATTGTTCAATAAAAAGAATCTTCAGAAAACATTGTTCAATAATAAGTATATAAAAGCGTTTTCGCGAATTATAAAACTAGGCATAAATTCACATCAGCTGCTCAAATGGTTAAAGTCAATTATATTGCCACCTATGCCAGTTTTTTTAACCTTATATCATGAATCAATGTAATAAATGGGATTGGCTTTGTTCCGAAGGTTGTTAACTATATGAGTTGTAACAATGTCTGACCAAAAACTATTAACTAAAATGAACTATAAACTGTATATGAATTGCAATGAATACATATTTATGAACATCTTTTTTTGGTAAGAGCAATAGCAAAAAAAATGCATATGAGATGATAAATATGTGTTTTTACTAAAGCGGTTGTTCATAAATAAGTATTCATTTGCAATCCACTTATATTGAGAAATTTATACATATATTTTTTCGAAGTTGATTCTTACATAATAACACTTGTCAAAGTTTAATACACGAACTTCCTATATTTTATAGGACATGTTCTTTGGTAAAATTCAAGAAAAATCTTTTGCATTTATACCTATTGTAATTTTTATTTGAGAGGAAATTAATAGATAAATATTTATTAATTTTTTTTACCATCATTCAATTGTTAATTCAACTTAAATTTAATTTAATTAATTCAACAAATATTCAAATATCTTCTTAGAGAAGATGAGAGGTATATTTTTATATATTCCTTGAACGAAAGGGGGCATTGTTCCCCGACACGAATGCACCTAATTAGTATATTTTATAAGGGTTTAGACTCGCCGGCGCAACAAAGTGGCTTTCTTTCTTCCCTGGTTCTGATTCTCGTTCTGGTCAAACTAAACTTTCCTATTTGGCCCAAAACCAATTCCTTATTTGGATTATTTCAAAGAGAATTTGTCAAATTATTATTCTGATGAACTCGCTTTTCTCGAGTAGTTAATTATATAAGATTTCAGTCTTTCGAAAACATATGATAGTTATATATATATATATATATATATATATGTATATATATAGATTATCGTGGCTCTAATTCAAAACCAATTATTTTTTAATTGTTCTTATCATTTGTTGATAATAATGAACCCAAATCCTCTGTAAAGATAAAGAAAGGAGAAACGGATGATGTTTAAGGATGATGATCACGTTAATTTAACTTTTGATTTTAACGGTCAAGGTATCCCATCGGCCGTGCGTCGAAAGCAGAAACAAAAGACTATTTTGGTACTCGAGGTTAAGCCCTTTTCTTGAAGTAGACCTTTGAAAGAACAAAAAAGCATTCATTAAAACAAAAACAAAAAAGCATTCAACTATATGAAAAATATATGTCCCGATGAAAAAAATAAAATAGTAATAAAAATATTAACTAATAAATCTCGAGACTCGAGTGATAAATAATGTGGTGTCTATTTTTAAAGAGTAAACTTCTTAACATATAAACAAATTGATAAAATGATCGTGGAATATAGAGTAAGCAGGGGCGTTTACTAAACTATTTACGGCAAAAATAAAGTTAGTTGATTTGGTTCGCATCAACCAATCGCATTGTCTAGTGAATTTAATAAACAACAAACAAGTATTCATGTTTTTTTAGATAGAAACGAGTATTCATGTGAAGATAGTATATTAAATCGGGGTAATTTTTTCTACCTCACTTTTTTTCTACGGATTTTGGTATGGTAGGATTTTTACAAAGTCAACGATCACAATCCTATTTGTTCCATGACAGAAAAAGATAATACTACATAGATTGTATTTATTATTTATTAATACATATACCTTTCAAAAAAATGTAATAATATCTCGAGTTCTAAGTTTGAACATGAAAACACAAAAATGAAATCTTTTAAATGTTTGACCTAGTTAAGGTTTAGATTAATCTATCTAATAGACATTCACATAATATGTATAAAGAAATTTAAAACGAGGAGCCAATTAAGGTCAAGCCACCTCAAAAATCACTGGTCAAAGTCAAGCCCAGCCTCCCAACCCAATTCCTCCTCTTTGGGGCAGGGCAGCTGTCATTAGGATAAATCTATTTGAAACAGACAAAAAGGGAGACATTTGGCTTGGACCCAGAGACACTTGGGTCCTTCAGACATGAACAATTCAATTACTCAAGGAGCTCCTAAACACTATTCAAAAATCCCAACATTATTGGAGGGCGGCATGTCACTTCAAAATAGGGCAATAAGGGACAAGAGACACCCCAAAATACAATATTTTCAGTCACGTAAAAGTAATTCGGTAAATTTATATGGTGATGGTGATGACAATTTTACAGTGATCCTTACAAAATTAACCATATGAAAAAATCAATAACCTAAAAATTTTCACTTGATTTAAAATATGACAATATTTTGAAACTCGATCTCAAAAGTAATTCGATGAGTTCATTCGGGGCCACGGTTCGACCGATGTTTCGCATTAAACTACACACAAATATCCCAACATGGTAGGATAGGCATGTCCCTTCCAATAGAGCAATCAAGGGACAACAGACTCGATCTCCTGGAACGAGCAGACATTATGTATATGTATTTGGCAATCTCTAATTTTTGTGCTTTGCAATACAACGTTTGTAGTTCGAAGAAGGGCTTGGTTCCCAAATTCCAATGGGTTTTATTTTGCGTATTCCAAAATTTATGCTCTCGGAAAACACTATAGGGTTTGTCCATTGGTGAGTGGATTCTTCAGCTTCTCAATGAAGTTTGTGTTGACCAAGAAATACAGGAGGAAAATTTTTTGTTTTCGTTATAGCGTTGTTTCACATATTTTGTAGGAAAAATTTTCATAAATCTTCTCGAGTTTATTGTAATTATCAATAGTCTTTTTAATTCTAAAGCGTCAAATTTAGTTCATCCATTTTGTTATAAGGGCATTATTTAGTCCCTAACACCGAAATCGTTTGTTTTTTTGTCAGTGGGTAACTGAGTTTATGAAATTACTCCTTAGTATTAAAATTTTATTTTTTTCCTCTTAAAACCCAAATTTACCAACAAATACACATCACTTTCCTCTTTGGTTGTAACGCCCTGTGATTTGACCGACTGACTCCACTGTACTAACACGGGTCTTTTCAGCATACTTTGTCCTCACTCGCACGCACTCTAGAAAACTCCACAAGAGGTCACCCATTCTAATCCTACCCTCGTTCAAACGCGTTTAACCTTGAAATTCTTTCAGGATGTGTGCCCGAAAAGAAGGTGCACCTTGTTGGTATGGATAGTAACAATCAAATCACTTAAGCCTTGCATACAGTACAAATACGGAGTATCATATTAGTTTTCGCTCACCCCCAGTTGCCCCAATTGCAACAACACAACTACGTCACGTGCTTCTGTTCACAGTGGTCGGACATGGACGTTAGTTGCCGAACATGCTATGGGTCGGAAAGGAAGGCGTGCTCAAGCTACGGTGGTATAGGTACAGATCGTAGTACATCATCCCTCAAGGCTTTCTTCTAAATTTCTTCCTCCTTGATCTTTCCCCATCTCTCCACCAACCCAATTGAAATTGAGCCTCTTAGAGATTGGGTTTAAGAGGATTTGTTCAAGATACATCTTTCGAGGCTACAGAACCAATCAGTACTGTAATCATCAGAGGAGTCAGCACAGAAAAGTAAACATAAGTACCTTGTAGTTTGCATGTTTCAAAAAAAATGTAAAATTTTTCCCAAATTTAGTACTTGTAATTTATTTTCGAGGATAGTTCTAGTCCCGGGCAGCTTAGAAGGGTGTTCGGCCACTTGGCATTGACACGTAAGCGCCACGTCAACTATTGTATCCTACTTGATTGGGGTGATATGGCATGGAAAATTACCACTTCCTCCTCCTCTGCCCCTTTCTCCTCTTTTTTCTCCTCCTCCTCCTCCTCTGTCCTCCTCCTTTGCCCCTCCTCTTCTTTTTCCTCCTCTGCTTTCCTCCTCCTCTTCCTTCGTCCTCTTCCTCCGCCCCCTCCTCCTCTTTTTCCTCCTCCGTCCTCTGTCCTCCTCCTTTTGCCCCTCCTCTTACCCCTCTCCTCCTCCTCCTCCCTCCTCCTCCTTCTTCTCATGCCACGTCATCTTTAATTTATAATTTCTGGAATGGCAAGTGGATTGAAAAATAGTTACGTGACGCTAACATTGCCAAGTGGCCGAGCACCCTTCCAAACTGCCTTGGACTAAAATTATCTCCGAAAATAACTACAAGTACTGAATTTGAAAGAAAAAAATCACATTGTCTTTTTCTGGAAACAGTCAAACCACAGGGTACTTATTTGTATTTTTCTTATTCTTTATGTTTATAGTTTGTTGGTATTAATGTAGAATAAAAGATGATGTCATCAACTAAGAGATGACGTCAGTGATTTTTTCTGTTATGTGAGAGATTTGGTTTACTGGTAATTTAATTTTTTTAAGAGGGGAAAATAAGTTTTTAACACTGAGAAAGTGAGAGACAATTTCGTAAACTCAGGTACCAACTATCCAAAAAATATACACAATTCTGATGTTGAGGGCTAAATAATACCCTTAAAACAAAATAGAGAAACTAAATTTGATATTTTAGAACTATAGATAATCGATTATTCAACAAATCTGAAATAGTTCAGATCAATTTATTGCCCTATTTTGTACTCTATAATGATTTCTGATTTGTTTCTATCACAATATCGTAGTATCCGCAGTCTTAAAATTTTCATCGATCAAACTAACAATATTGCTACATACTTCATGCATGTTCGTACTCATTCAACTATAAATCAGCCCAAACTTCAGAATCGGACCAGCCCAAGTGAGGCGGAGGCCCAGGATTAATTTCTTAGATAATGCAGACTACTTGACACTTGACAGTTGAAGATTCCAAAGCTAAGAAGCGAAGCCAGGCAATCAGTGGCCAAAGTCCGGAACACATGGCAGAACTAAAATCACTGATATGACTAAAGGAAAATATACACACACAATTACATCCTCAAAACACCTACTTCCCTAAAGTAACTTTAGAGCGTTACAACATTTAGACTTAACGACAGAACCGAACAGAGAACTTACAGAGAAAAAAATACTGCAAAATTTAAGGCGACAGAAAAGGTTACAGGAAGAAAGTGGCATTAAAGCCGAACGGATCAAGACTGGCGTGATGTCAGGGAGGCAAGACCGGGCTCGTGACCATGCACCCTCAGCCGGTATATGCAAGTGTGGGAGGAGCTTCCATGATTTGACGAAAAGTCTAGCCTGATGTTGTCAACAAGGCTGACCGCGGATGAGTCAATCACATTGAAGGTCTGTGCGTTGCTCTTCTCTAGATCATAAGAAAACTCAGCTAGCAGAAACATGGTTTCGCTGGCAGCTGCTGAATCAATTTCGCGTTTTTGCAGCCACCCTGTAACTCGACAATCCTTGGGAGCACTTGACCTGTCAAACGCAACACTCTGCCAACCAACAGAAAAAAGAACACACATTTCAGCATATTAAGCCAGAAGGGGTTATAAGCAGAAATGAACCTGTAACTAGCAGTAAGAAGAACGGAAGCCTTAGAAAACAAAGGGACTAGACTTCTTATACTGCAGATTTTTTTATAAATGTAAATTTTTTCACCATGACAATGCCAGGGTTTGAACCAAGGACCTCCTAGATATTTACAACGCCTTGTGCCATTGGGCTACAAGCCCTTTGGCACTTTTCATACTGCAATTGAGTTTCACTTCGAAAGCAACCAAGATGCTAGGCAAACACTACCAACTCACTAGGCACTTCTTATAATGCTATCAATATATTGAGTAAACACTAAACAGTATACTCTGCAAGTGGGCACAAATTGCAACATCAGACCGGAGGAGAAAGATATCCAAGATTCTTCCCTTGAAATCATGCAAAAGATGAGAGGCTTTTTCAGTCTTTCTACAACCCTCTTTATATGCAGCTAGCTATTTCAAACCTGAGTAACAAAGCTACTGACGACAGAAACAGAGCTGGGTACACAGTGAGTTGCTTAAAAGTAAAACCATGCTGTGCAAGTGCTCCTCGAGTAATGTGAGTGGAAGGGGATGGAGAGAAGAGGGTACACAAATTAGTCGCTGAAAAATATTCATATGTTGAACTTGTTCATTGCACATGTTCAACACCACCAAAATGGTGCACAAAGGAATAATCTTTGAGCACAAGAAGCAGACTATAGAACTCCTTCAACTGGCCACCCTCATTTCCCCATCCCTCACTTGCCTGCAAGAGATAGATCTTGCTAGCTACTAAACTTAAGATCTTGCTAGCTACTAAACTTACTTATGATGGGGTTTTGTTTATAGCAATATTTATGATGCTAAAGCCATGACTCATAGATGCTTTGAGTTACCAGTGAAGCCAAAATTTCCTCTCTTGGTGTATTACTTGCAAAGTTGACCGTACTCAACAAGTAAATGAGGTACTCCTTAAACCTTGCATCACATTCAAAGTCTCCACAAATAACTGATAATTTTTTGCCTCCTCGACTGTTACTTGCAATATCATGAATGGCTCAATATTCCAACACAGGGTTCATCATTCATGCCAGAGAACCATCTTCTTGCTATACTCTCACATTAACGGAGGAGGCCAAAAATGCAATCAGAAAAGGTTAATAGGTTATGCAGGAAAAACTTAAACAATCTGTGAGGACTTTACCAAAGGAATATAAACTTATTTGGGTAACCCAAAGATGGCAGCAGAAACTGCAATCACCCAGACAAGTAACGAACTGCCCGGTCACTCATTATGTTATAAAACAGAAACAAACTGCTTTTAGAGGCTCTACTTGATGGAAGGTAACATCTGCTTGCTATATAACATATCAAAGCAACTGACAGCCGCACCAGGAAACCTAGATAAACTTGGACCAAGCTAGGTGTCATCATCCCTGGGGACACTTATTCTAATTTTTTAAGCAAAATACAAAATGATTCATTTATCACAGAACATAAGCAGAAGACAATAATGAGGACAGCGGATAAAGAAAAAGTCAAAAAAAAACTTAAGGTCTAAAGTCTCCCTTGCAAAATAAAGAACGGTGATTGAGTCCGGTTTGTGGGCATCAGCAAAGCCCTCCCTTATTGGAATATAAAATTAGACATTCACAAGGACATTCCTTGAGATGACATTGATCACAATCCCAAGCATGAGATAAGTAGCATCGGTATGATCAATGTAGTAACATCAAACATTTCCATGACATGCATGTTTGCGATGCTACTAGTGAAACAGCACGTTATATACAAGCTCTACATTCCAATAAAACGAAAAAAGCATGAACAAGTTAGTCATGGATGCAGAAGAAAAAGCATCATGATCATGTTTCTCAACCAAAATATCAATTAACTTAGCATGTCAGGTAATTGCCATTGAGCAACAGCAGAGCAGTGTTACCTTGGCAACATGTTCCAGTGTAATAGCCTCCGGAATAATGGCAGTGCGCAGTTTGATCTGGACAAACCCTGCAGATCCCTTCAATGGAAAGCATTGCCCCGGCTCACCAAAACTAGGAGTCAACATCCTGACTGCAGAACTATGAACCCCTCCACGAGCAGCAGCAATCAACCAGCTTCCGCCCTTCCAAGCCATATACGGCTCTGAATGCTTCACAACCGCAGCACCACCAGACGCCAAAGCATAGTCTGGCATACCAAGCCCATCAGCAGCATGCTTTTCAATCTCCTTCTCCACAATGCCCCTCGCGTAAACCATAATGTCCTCCAAGCTGACATCACCGTCACCGCCGCCAAACCTGCCACCCTTCCCTTTCTTCAATTCTTGATAAAACCTCTCAAACTCCTCCCTCGATAGCAAATCCCCACCACGGGCCTTCAACTCCTCCACCGACCTCTCCAACCCCTCGCTCCTCTCCACTAGCTTCCCCAACTCCCTCTCCAAGATCGCATCTGAATCCCCAATCTTCTTATCCAACTCCCTCCTCAACCCTCCGACCTCACTCTCCAGCTTCTTGTCCACAACCTCCACCTGGACCTGGAGCATCTTTGCCGTGGTCTTTGCCACTTTCTCCACCTCCGCTAATCGCCCCTCCAAATCCGACATCCCTTGGTGGACCACACCCGCTCCGTCCCTGGCCCCACGGTACCCGGTAGAGTCAACAAAAACCTTCCGAACCAGCTGGATCAGCCCCGCGATCACCATAAAGAGCAAGAAGTTCTTCGCGAACACGCTCGCCGCACGCAACCACCATGGCTTCTCCGGCCTCCCTGCGCCTACCCGCCGCCCCTTCCGCGGCGATACGGTGGAGCTCGTCTTCCTCACCTGGACCGTCGCCTCCCCTCGAATAGAGTGGTGGCTAAGGTCCTTGATCAGGATGTCGTCCCCGGCGACGGATGCCGGTGTCTGAGCGTCGGCCGGGAAGAGCTCCGAGGCACCGAGATTTTTTCTCTGATCGGAGACGACGACGGGCCTCCGTCGGGCGGTGGCGTTAGCCGTTATCGACACCGTGGAGGCAGACATCGCAGAGCGGCTGACGAACGACAGGTCGTCTCAGATCTCTCCAATTCCGAAAATTATCAAAAAAATTGAAATAAACAAGAGACCGAACAAAGCAAGATCTGATGAATTTGTTAAGAGCAAACCCTAATTTCAAAATTTTCTATTTTTGATTTGGGGGAAAACGAGGAAGTGCGTTTTGGGGGTTTCGAGATGGGAAGAGGAAATTGGGAGGGAGGGAGTTGAAATTGAAATTAGTCGGGGGCGCGTCGATTGGGGAGAAAGTGCGCTTTGGCGCCTTCTGTTTTCCAAAAATTTCCATTTTAGTACTTCAGGTTGATTTTTGTCTGATTGCCAAAATTGTCAAAAGTGGATTCAGTGGTAACTAAAAGAATGAGAATTATTTTTCGACTATTCAATCAGAATTTTTTAATAAAAAATTAGGTCTGAGTGGCATTTGTGACATTTTAAAAACAGGATTGATGTAGAAAAATGTAATTATCCTTTCCTTTCCAAAATAAAACCTAGAGTTGGAGGCGGGACAGGATTGGGTCATGTACTCCCAGTCCTATATGAGTTAAAAACTAACGCGCACACTTTTTTGTATGAATAATTAATTTATTAGAATCGTTTCCCAACATATTTAGAATAATTTTTGAACATATGTTAGAATGGTTTCTCAACCAATGTTAGAATAATTTCTCAACATATGTGAGAATAATTTACTAACATATGTTCGAATAGTTTGGCCATGTATGTTCAAATGGTTTGACCAAACCATTGAACGTACATATTCAAACCATTTGAATATACTTGGCGAAACTATTTGAATGTACTTGACGAAACCACTTAAACATACATAGCCAAACCATTTGAAAATTCATGACCAAACCATTTGAATGTACTTGGCAAAACCATTTGAACATATTAGAACAAACCACTTGAACATTTAGAGGACATTCGTGTCATTTTAGTTGGGACAGTAATTTTTCAAAATTTTTTGTTTATGTAATTGAATGTGATCAATAGGAGAATTAAATTCATCATGTATTGATCAATAAGAAAATTAAATATCGTTATTTATTGTCATTTCATTTAACTTCTCTCTATCCACGCGCTTCTCTTCATTACAGGACGGTCCTACACTAATTTTAACGTCCAAGACCGAATCTTATCCCGTTGGAGGCATGAATGAAACTCTATCCTAGACTGTGCAGGTTTTTTTGGATCAATTTGGACTTTTAGGAATCTTAATGTCGAATTTATTATAAAATATTAATTTATTTTTGTAAAAAATTTATAAAATTTTAATGTAAAATTATTTAACAATATCTTCATATTTACATCCACTCCAACATTGAGTGATATTAATTTTGTGTAGAAAAATTGGTAATCTAACCTATTTTCATAACAAGTTTAATGTAAAAGATACTAAATGAGTTGTAATCTAGAAATATAAGAAATTATGAAATTTAAGAAATTCCAAAAGTTTAAACTTTGACAAGGGTGTAAAAAAATTTAATTATAAAAAAATTAATGTAAATTTTTGAAATTTAGGGAGAAAATAATGTATATGCATGTGTGTATATATATGTATATAAAATAATGTATATGTGTGTATATATGTGTCAACATAAATGAATCTAAGCTGTCCGTAAAGCCCATTGAAACTGTAAAACCGTTTAAAAGAATTTTAAGCCCCCGAAATATAAATGTCAAATTATGGTAATTGTCAAATTATCAAATTATACGGTGCTAAAGAGTCCCACAACTTTTTTTTTAAATGGGGGCCTTTGAAAAAAAAAGTTGCGGTTCTACAGCCTTCCGAATCCGCCACGTGGCTTTCAAGAAATGCGCTTTCCCATGCTTACCCCATGTGGTCTCCCACATGTTCCCCACACCCAGGAAAAAAAAACCCAAATTAACATAATTCTATGCTTTCCTTTCCTCTATCCATTTGTATATTACTTATTTTCATTTGGGAATTTGCTTTTTTCTGGCAAAAAAAAAAACAAATCTTTTCACCTCTCTCTCTCTCTCTCTCTCTCAAAACCCAAAGGGGCCAAATCTTTTCACTTCTAGCCCTCTCTCTCTCTCCTCACACCAGTGTTCCAGATCACAGAGAGAGTATGCACTCTTCTTTTGTCTCCAATTCATCATTCTCTCTAACATTCTAGTAACTAATATTGTAGCTCCTATAATATGCCACTTGTTTATTTTTATTTTTCCTTTTATCTCATTTTCTCCCTTTTTATCTTCCCTCTGTTAGCTCTCTTGTGGGTGCTAAATAAATAAATAAATGAATGGTCTTGTTGATAAATAAAGGACTAACCTTTGATGATCCTTTGGTTTAAAAAATTGATCTTGGTTTGGTTCATGCAAAAAGTTCCCTTCTTTTATGCCCAGTTCACCTTGTCTTGTGATATGATTTAATGGGTCGAGTTTGGATTTCTGGGTTTTTAAGCCCTTTTGGCCAATTTTAGGTTCTAGGTTTTCTCCTCCCCAGTTGCATGTAACCAGTTCTTACATTTATGTGAGCTTCTCTTGTTGTTTCCTGGCAATTTCTTGTCGTGTTCATTGCCTGATGTGATTAAAGTTTCACTCTTTGTCTTTTATTTTTGATTTGTTTTTTCATACTCAGTTCATTTTAGTACACTTGGATTGGGTTTGTAATGAGTTGGCTGGTCTGATTTTTTGTTGTTGTTGTTGTTGTTGTTGCTAGTCTCTTTGTCTTCAACCTTTGTGCCCACTCTCACTCTTTTTATGTGGTTTGGTCTTGGGAAGGTGGATCTTCTGGCTCTATCTAGGGTTTTCAAGGCATCTCCTTTCCAAAAGGTATATACTTTTTCCCATACATTTTTCTTGGTCTATTTGCTTACTTTCCTGTTGAATAGGTCTCAATCCAGCTCTGTTGCTTCTTGCATGGACTAATGTTTTGGTTGAAACCATCTCGTATCAGGCCGATTAATCCAGGTTTGAGCCTGGTAGGTCCTTGCATGGACTATGTTGCAACCCTGATGCCTGAGTTTTTTCATGTTTTATTTGTCTTGGTTTAATTGGTGTGTTTATATTTTGGGAAGAATTGCTTCTAGAACGGATGAACTGGAAGTGAAGGAAGAATTTTAGTGCATGACTGAATTATGAAGTTTTAATTGGAAGTTTCAGGTGTTAGATTTTGGGGGAGATTGGATCGTTGTTTCATGATGAGCCCCTAAAGTTGGCAATATACTCGAAAATTTCAAGAGCGAGTGTGGAATGAGCGTTTTAGTTGAAGCTTGTTGAATGGGTATGCAGCAAATGGGTTCACAAGGTGATGGTGGGAACAACGGGAAACAGTCTCAGCAGCTGCAGCCATTGGCGACGCAGAACTCCATGTATAGTCTTACCCTGGACGAGGTCCAAAATCAGTTGGGTGATCTTGGGAAACCTCTTATCAGCATGAACCTCGATGAACTGCTTAAGACCGTTTGGACGGCCGAGGCTAACCAGGGTTCAGGATTGGAAGTTGATGGTTCACAGCTGGCCAATCAAACTTCATTGCCGCGTCAGGCAAGCTTGTCGGGGGCACTATGTAAGAAGACGGTTGATGAGGTGTGGAGGGACATCCAACAATGTAAAAATGACAGGGAAAAGAAGTCCAGGGACCGGCAGTCTACTTTGGGTGAGATGACGTTGGAAGATTTCCTGGAAAAAGCGGGAGTTGTTGCTGAAGCGTCAGTGGAGAAAAGTGATGGTGGCCCTGTTGTTGGTGTTGATGCAAATGCAGTACCGTTGCAAGCACAGCTTCAACAACCAGGTCATTGGATGCAGTACCCGATAACTCAGTATCAACACCCACAACAGAACATGATGGGTGTTTATATGCAAGGACAGACCATGCAGCAACCTCTTCACATGGGAGGTGGCCCCTTAATGGATGTTCCATTTGCGGAAAGCCAAGTAGCCTTGTCTTCGCCGTTGATGGGAACATTATCGGATTCTCAGGCAACAGCGAGGAAGAGAGGCAATCCAGATGATATGATCGGAAAGAGTGTTGAGAGAAGGCAGAAGAGAATGATAAAGAACAGGGAATCAGCTGCCCGTTCACGAGCTCGAAAGCAGGTCCACTATCTCTGTCTCTTGTTTCCACCACGTTGATTTTATAAATTTCTTTCAACTTCATTTCTGTTGATTTCCTTAACTTAGTAGTTATTGTCTGCAATCATTTGTGTAATAGGCATACACCAATGAACTTGAAAACAAAGTTTCCCGTTTGGAAGAGGAGAATGAAAGACTTAGGAAACAGAGGGTGAGGATACTCTATTACTCTTCCACCTGTTACTCTGTTTCTAGTTTCTCTTGGTGTAACTTGCTGAAAGTGCTTGTTGAACTGTTTGCTTTTGCTCTCCCAGTCTCCCGTTGAACGTGGAAAATTATTGTTGGATTCCTTTTTGTGTGTGGCTCTTTCTTCTTCAATTTGAACCAACATGCAAAGTGAAAGAACACATTGGGGGACATGTAATTGGGAGGGGCCCTCTGCATGTAGTTTGTCTGTGACAGAATAGAACCTTATGAAGTACTAGTTCACACGACATGCATGTCGCTCTTTTGTGATAAATTGGCACATCAATTTAGGGTTGGGAGTTCTTCGGTTGTAGTGTGTGATTTGTGGTGGTTTCCTGGGAAGCTTTAAGTGATATTTATAGCCGACGAACAATGTTCTGGCTGGGAGGAGTTTCCTCTGTGCATCACACTTGCAAAACACATCCCTAATAAGATTGTCTAGTTATCGAGTTTCCTTAGAGTTCCCTATTCTACGAAGACAATAAGATATCTCTTTTCCATTCTGATGTGAAACTATCAACCTTTCTGGGAGCTACTGTTCCTCAATGAATAGAAAATGTAATTTTGTGCTCTTTCTATTTCATTTTTTTACCCAGAAATAGCTTTTCCTTAGCATGTATTATTTCTTTTGGAACATAAGACATATCTTTTCGCCTCTAGGATCCTGCAAGCATGTCAAGTGCTTCCTGTTTGTAATTAAGAAGCTTTTTTTTTGTAGGTTTTCTAATTTTCTAAGTTAGAAGCTTGTACAAGAAATCACTCAATACCACATATTAGCTTCTAGCTCCTGCTTCACTTGATGCCCTTATTCTATTTAGATAAAATCTCCCACTCCCCTTTTCCCACTGCCGTATAACTCTTCAACCGTCTTCGCAGACAATTAGAAATCACTCTTAGAGTGGATAGAGACACATGAGGAGAGGGATGAGGGTGATTTCTGATGACATGATGTCAATTTCTACCTGTGTTTCTTTGCTTAAACAATTATTCTGGTTGAACTGCACACCCTAGGTTATGTATGTCTGTAGTTGGAACAAAAATTCACAGTATTTTCGTAGTCAGAAAATTGAGTTGTCTGGTGAAGTACGGGTAAATTTACAAATTATATCCGTGTCGCTCAGCTAAATTTAAAGTTGGCATATGTTGTTCTTAAATATATTATGAACTCATGCAGCTAAGACATCGGGCATAAGTTGTTCCAAAGCACTCATCGGCTCTAAAAGAACTGTTCTATCTGTTACTATTTGTGCAAATACTAAACGCTACATTAATGACAATGTCCACTTGCAGGAGCTAGAGAAGCTGTTACCTTCAATTCCCCTCCCCGAACCAAAGTATCAGCTTCGAAGAACTTCTTCTGCCCCATTCTAACTTACCTTCTTGTGCACTGAAGTTTTGTAGATATGATGCTTTTTGTTCCTGTTATATTCTCATTTGCTTTTTTATTTTGAAAAAGGTTTAGAAGCACCATTTGCCCTTGCAGAAGCAGCTGTTTGTAGCTCATCTGCTGGCTGTTCGCTTCTCCTGCAGCGATGAGGTTTTTCTTGTACCTGAACTATGAAATAGCACCATCTTTTTAATCTGAGGATAATATGGTACATTGTGTAAACCCTTGTGGCTGTCAAGTTTTTTCTAAGAGTTCAGCAGAAGCAAGTAGTTTCATTTCTAGCTTCTTCTTTTTTGGTGGATTTATAAAGAAGCCTTCGAACGATGTCCTAGTTCTGCATGTTTGATCGAATGCTATATTTTCGCTTCTCGTTACATCTTCGGTAGTCGATGATGTATCATAGGCGCGGCACTGCACATGAATACTTGGTATTAATGGCATTTGTGCAAGGCGCAATTGTCGTTTGTATGGACGAGTACGATTATGTCTCATGACGGACAATAGACGGCTACTGCAAACATCACCTGTGCTGTGCTCTATCTAGTAATGCATCTGTTATGCAGTACATACGATCCCTTCTTTTCTGACGTCAAACATGACCCTTTTCTGCAGAATTATTAGTTAGGTGAGAATAAGTGATTTAATATTCTAGTTATGAGATTGACGCCATCCTAAGCAACTAGCTTTCTCCCGGAAAAAAAAAAAAAAAACAACTAGCTTTCTATTATTAAGCTTTTATCTTTATTGGCCGATCTAACTTGGAAGGCACGTCTTTTGAGATAAAAGGTTCATCGTTTGGTCCCCCGGATCATTCACGCTCGTGCCCTTAACAGTTTATTTGGGGTTTTCGTGTTTATGTTGGTTCTATTTTTTTAACACAATTAATTTTATTAAATTGATTTTATTAAATTCAATTACGATGATGAACCAATTAAAAAATGTTAAATTTTAATTGTTAAAATTAATTTTGAAGTAACAAAAAAAATAATTTTATGAAAAAATACTTATAAATAATTCAAATTATAAATTAATTACTAAATTGATTTTTTTTATAAATAATTATAAATTACATAATTAATTGTGACTACCAAAATTTTGTCAAATATATTCAATCAAAATTTTTTTTGAGAGCGATATGAATTTTTATATTACAAAATTATGTTTTAATAGTCATATAGCCTGGTAGGAATCTGATGCGTTAAATAAAATATTTATAGTCATTGTCGTTACTATTTGTGATAGGTCTGTTATTATTGAATTTTTTCGAATGATAATAGAAATATTCATCTCGTTTATATGTTACTATTATAATATGCAATATGATATATACTATTATAAATTTTTCAATGAATTTATTATCTCACTGAAAACATACGCATTTGATGAATGTAAAAACTTAAAGAATGTTAAATATTTTCTCTACATTCTTTTCCCTCCCGACTTTCATGATAAATGAAAATGTAATTGACTTAACAAATGTAATTTATTGAAATATATGTCATCTCTCATTGACGGTCGTTAACGACGTAGTTTACTTTTGGTGTTTGATTTTATAATGCAACAGCAAAAATAGGAGACCTAGTACATAGATGTCATTGCACAAATCTGATATGATTACGCTCTTCATTTTCTCAACTAATATGATTTTTTAAATATAAAAATAAAACATATGACTGGTCCCCACCGTTGCAAAAAATTATCTCATCCCTAAGTTTTGAGAATAATACTCTCAAATCTTTAGAGCCGAAATATTATATTTTCTTTGACAAAGTACTATCTGAAATGACTAATGTGCCCCTTGTATTTAAAAAACAAAAAAAATCCCTCCTCCCTCCTCCCCTCGTTCTACTTCTTCTTCTATCTCTCACCGATTATTAGGCGTGAGCTTGAACCTGAAAAAAACCGCCACACCGTTCCTTCCGACCACCACTACTCCTCCTCTCTCCACCAACAATTGATTTGCTCCTCTATCCTTGCTTTTCTTGTCTTCTCCTCCAATTGGGTTTTTGGTAGAATTTGGAGGGAAGATGAAAAAAAGTACGAGAATAAGAAACGAAGACAGAGGAGATAAAAGAGGAAGAGAGAACAGAAATGTTGGGCTCCAAAAGGCAATATTTAGACCTTCGTATCGGGCCCAAACATGAAAGCCCCATACTCAGCCCTACCGATCATATATTATTAAATATGATCATATATTATTAAATGTTGGGTTAGTTCTTTTAAGATGCAAAATCCCGATTGACAGGTTTAAGGGTTGTGTGAATTGAGCCGATATCATATCTTTGATCTGGAGTTTTTAGCATTAGAGTTGATAAAGTTTTGCTTCTTTTTAATTGATTTGTGTTTTTAAAATTAGGTTGGTTAAGTTTTGATTCTCTTTAGTCGATTTGAAGTTTTCAAAATTGAGTTATACAATTTTGCTGATTTGGAGTTTGGAATAAGTATAAAGAAGAAGATGGAGTAGGATGAAGAATTTGGAGGTTGAAAGAAAGAGTTGTCTGTATTTTTTGAGAAAATTGGTCATTTAAGTAAGATTTCACAAAACAAAAAAGATTATTATGATTTCATTCACAAATTTATTATAATCAAAATTTAATAATAAAATAATATTTTTGTAAAGAAGGAATCAAAGGTGAATAACTTTTTGTCTATGACTGACTCTTGTGCAATTTATTTAAAGGCGGCGACGGTCCGCAGCATAGACCCGAGAAAGCTTGGAAGAAGCCATCTTTTGGGCCTCATTGTTACCATGTCAAAGACGTTCTTCTTTTTAATCAGAAATCCCAAGCCGTTTATTAGCGTCTTACAGGACTTTGATTCCAAGAAGTTGGAATATATGGGGTAATAAAAGTGATGACCCTGTTGGTCTTTTATCTGTCATTACTATTTAATACGAGGATTCTTCATATTCTACATATGATGTCATAACAATTAAAGTTTGCAACTATCATTGAATGGTGGTGAAGTAATTGCCGGGGCCCGCTTGCGTGGCTCGAAAATATCATGGTTCTTAAAAACGACCCGGAGGTCGATCTGGAATTGGGTCCGACTACCAGGTCAGCCAGTCTGATCGGTACAACTACTTGTTGTACCAGATTTTTTAATTCTTATTTTTATATAATGTTTTGAAATATATATGAGTATATAGGTAAATATAGACTAATAATAATATAAAAATATAAAAAATACTAAATTTTGTGCAAACCAGACAGTTCGACCAGATTGTCCAGTGAATCATCCGGTCCGATCGAAATTTACCTAGTCCAACCGCTCACTATTTTTCACCCTAAAAACTACCCGGAATTATGCTCGATTCGTGGTCTAGCCAGATCACGTTTTTTAAAACCTTGGAAAATATTAAAGTTCCGCCCCAAAAAGAGCATCCAGCCCTTGAGAGAAGAGTTATGTTCTCACTGATAGAAAAATTAAGTGTATGAACTCGTCTTACTGGAATAAAATTTCACATGCTGGCAAAATAAACAATTCCTCATGGAATCAACATCATGGATGTTAAAATTATCAAATCTTAAATAATATCATGAATTGTAGTTAATTATTAAGTATTAACTCATTGTCTTAAATTTTAGTTGAATATAAAAACATTACTATGATATCATAGTGAGTTGTTACAAAAAAAATCATAATCGTTTAAACTTGTAATTTATTGTTGTACACACGTGTCTAATTTAAAGGATCACTACGAAATCAAAGAATATACAAAGTTTGCATAAATGAACTCCATTAAAAATTGTGTTAAAATTCATTTTATGAGTTAAAAAGTCACTTTCTCCAAAATTTTGAATTTGATATTAAAATTTAAGGAGTACGTTTTATTTGATAAATGGCCCTCAGGCCCCATGGCACACTTGCAATCACATGGAGTAGAAAAGATTCCTTGATGCCCCAATCTCAGATGAGATGACTGATCACCGTCAGAAATAATGCCACCTGACAAATAAAATAATGGAATAAGGAGCTTATAAACCTTTGTATTCTTTCAATAAGTTAATTAAGTTCCTCTACTACAAAATAGTCCATATAATACCTTGCACTTTTCAACATGGAACAATGAACTCCTTAGTGCCAATTTTGTTTAGAAATATCACCATCCTATATGTATCCCAATCCGTCAAGGTGATCCAGCTCAAGCTCTACCTCATTCTATAGTTGTTGTTGGAGAATCTATAGTTGAATTGAACCATATCATTCTTCACGTATGTGTCTGAAAAAATGGACATCTTATGAAAAAAAAAGAGTGAGAGCGTGATCTAGTTTGATGTTAATGCAGCCAACCATGTCTAATTTTTGGTTAGGTAATTTGGTTCTAATTTCATTGGGATTGTTGGTATTTGTTTTATAGTGTGTTCTTGGCCTTTTAAGTGTAGTTTGGTATGGTGTTGATGTCTTGCGACTAGGTGTGGTTACGAACTTTTCCAAACTGGACGATTACATCTGTTATTTTAGTTTTGTTTCAAATCATTATGATGACATGGATACCATATAGAATAATCTCTAGGGTGTTAATTGTTCTATTTTGAGTAATAGAAGGTGTTATTTGGTTTATTTTGTAGTAGATAGGGTTAAGTAGACTTATTAAACAAGTCCAATAGTTTATTTGCTCTTTTTTCCTAAAATAATTGTGCTGGGGACATATGCACGTTTTTTATGAAGCCGATACGTCCTTTTCAAAGTTTTCATTACAAACTTTTCTTTCTCGAGTTTTTTTTTTCCATCAAATTGTTTTAACCTCTGGTACCATTAAGTCAAATTCTTTTTGAGTTTGAGTTTCATTATATTCCAAATCAATGTAAGAATGTGGCTACTTTAATATTCAACTACTTATAAATTTTCTCGTTTTGGAAGCACCACTTAGATCAAAATCTTAATCGGTTAACAATGTTGATACTGTAGGCAGATACAAGTTAATCCCTACATAATTTTGTTAGAAAAGTGAAAGCTACTATCCACGTGCCTCGACTCGTATACCAAAATCAAGTACACCATTATCCCACGATTTTCCAACAAATTTTTATATATAATCTGCCAACAACGTATCATTAAAGTAACAGTTATAACAAATTACGTAGTACTATCATGAATCACGAACCATATGTGATTGATTTTGATATGGCAAAAAGACGTGAAAAATAGATCTTTCAATGATTAACTTGATCAATATTATTTTTGTTCAAATGTATTTAACTTCAAAAATTGAATCCAAGAGATAATTTATTTGTTTAGTTTATGACCAATACGTTGGAAAGACTATCATATAAAAAATTGGTTTTGAAAATTTATAAGAGTGAATATTTACTTATTGAATTTTAATGTTTTAAGTATGATATTTCATATACCTATAACTTTAAAATTTTGAATAAAATATCTCATATCCTGATGGACCTCAGCCTCTCACATGGAATAGGACAAATCATTTTCATTGACCAAATTATTGATCTCCCAATATCAAATCAGAAAAAGCCACCTAAAAGTATATATAAAATTGTGGCCGGGGACCGACAGAAAGAGAAATCACCTTCGCAACGGGAAAAGTCAGTGTAAGATACTAATATTAAAAAACTCAAAAATCAAAATATGTCTGGACAATTTTGACTATAAAATAATATCGTTGTGGCCTCTCATTTCATTTTACCGGAAAATGGAGGGCATCTTGTCCTTTTCCCCTTCATTTATTTTGTCTACATGTGTATTAAAAGCATAGTTGCTGTGCTCACAAACGATAAATAATAAAACGCCGACAAAACATGGCCATAACTACGTTTTCCGTCGGCTGTCAAGTTCAATTTGAACTCTTTTACCTTTTAATTAACGTGTTACTAATTTTACTACTCAACACTTGGAACCAAAATATAAGATAAAAATATAAGATGGTTTAAGATTGCCATTGTCTATTTTTAAGAGTAAAATATTTATATATTTGTTATTTTCTAGTATTTGCATCTCGGTTTTTTCAATATGAGACTCAAAATTACTATGAGCAATGAATATTACTGAGGTGCCATTAAAGCCAACCCAAGGGACCAACTATATTTGAGCTCTTCCCTATGAAGTTGGATTCAAGTCAAGTTGCACGATAGAATTACTTGGATTTGCAACAATTTAAATTTTAAGATTTCAGAATTAAATTTGAATAATTCATTGGCCAATTAATATAAATGTTAATAAAAGTTGAATTTTGTTTTCAATCTTTCAAAAATCTCATCCAATTCGTACTTAAAATAATAAGAAATAGTATCCAAATACAATATTATCTAAAAATATAAAAATTCCGATTGTAAAAGATATTCGTGGTCACACCACAAAAGCTAAGATTCCTGCTTGAATCGATAGTTTGAGATTTAAATAGACCATTTATTATCCCTTTTTTGTGATTTCATTTTTATAATAAGGCAGGTTTTTAATTGTTTTCGCTTAGTTTCATGTCGAAACTCCAAAGTGACGTGTGCGAATTCTATGGTGGCTGAATACCCTTTTCATGTTGTCACATATTAGTTTTACGAATAAAAATTATATTATTAAAATAGTTAAGATCAACAATACTCAATTATGAACCTCGCATAAAAAACTGACGTGTGAGAATTTTCTGGTGGCTGGCTATTTAATGATGAACCCTTTCTGGGTCACACAACAATTACAATAATTTGGTCTCAAGTAAGTGTGTTTCTTCATTTCTCGTCAAGTCCTCAAATGGGGTCTCAATAAAAAGAATCACTTTCCATTATTCTTTAATGTGAATGAAAGTGGTATTGGTCGGAGAGAATACTGCGTCGAAAATTACAATTAGAATTCGAGTGAGTTAATTTATAAGTGCAGAAAACTCGTAATTTTTGTATTAAGGTTATGATTATGGATCACATACTAAGATTCTGTTTTGGTGCGTGACCAAGTTGAAGTGATTTGATGGAAAAGACTTGAGAATTATGTTTTTTTGTCTGCTAACTTTATGCTGTGTTTTTCTTTTGGGAACTGATTATGGGTTCTTCTGGTTCTTGGAATGTGATGCAGGTATTTGGAGGTCTGGAATCTGCAGAAAGATTAGATCTTTATTGTGAAAAAGGAGCTTTACAGGCTAATACTTGTTCAGGCGTTGGACAAGTATGGCTCAGGACTGTGAAGTTCCTCTGTTGAAGAAGGTGTACTATGAGAATTGTCCGGGCTGTAAGAATGATCAGGCCAAAGAGCTGAACCGAGGCGTGCCTATTCG
The DNA here is from genome assembly GCA_012979155.1 of Hypericum perforatum. Classification (NCBI taxonomy): domain Eukaryota; kingdom Viridiplantae; phylum Streptophyta; class Magnoliopsida; order Malpighiales; family Hypericaceae; genus Hypericum; species Hypericum perforatum. Next base: position 60,882 of record SOPF01025314.1, on the reverse strand, counting down.
ACATCTTCTCTCCATCTGGATGATTGTGCTTGGCTCCGGTAAGCATTCCATCTTCGGTTTTCGATCGACGATTGCTCGTTGTTAGCTGTGTTAGTTGGCTAAAGTGCCAGCAAGAATGTGTCATTGCGCGGGTTCGAACTCCGTCCGCCTCCCATTCGAAGGGCGTAGAAGTTTGATGTTAGCTTAAGAAGGCCATTAAGATTTTTAGTAGAGTATCCTTGCTTCTTGTCGAAAATCTTGACCAAAGTTTGATTCTTTTCCGTTGCAGCGCTTCCGATATCATCTCTGTTTCCATTCCTTTATTTCATGGTGAGTGTTTTCTTCATCAAAGGTGTTCGAGTTCGAGATTTGAATCACGAAAAAGGAAGCACAGTTGTTGTACTAGTTCGATGTTCTTGATATAACCCGAGTAGAAAATTTTTCTATGAACATATATGTTGGCTTATGATTTATTTCATTTGCAGATTAGAGATTTCCATGTAGCCAAAAGGGAAGAGGACATTGGCTTCTATGCAGGATATGTCGGTAAGCTTCCTTCGAACTGCATTTTCCTGTTTCGGGTCTTCAGAACCGGACCTAACACGTCTCCTCTTTTCGTTGAAGGATCGGCGTATATGCTTGGCAGAGCTTTAACATCTGTTAGCTGGGGGATGTTTTCTGATCGATATGGTCGGAAACCTGTGATAATCTTTGGCACGTTCGTCGTGTCAGTGACCTCCACATACCTGCCTAATCTTTTCCCCCTTTACTGTAACATAAAGTTCCAATCTCAAATATTTTACTGGTTTTCAGGGTCATCTGCAACACTCTCTTTGGACTTAGTGTGAATTTCTGGATGGCAGTAGTCACAAGGTTTCTTCTTGGTAGTCTTAACGGATTACTCGGACCAATTAAGGTACCAGTTTCTGTCACATTGCCAAGAAAACCGCTAAATGTTTCTTCAACCATTTTTCCGAGTTCCGAATACTTCCATCTCAAGTGCTTATTTCCTCCATCAACAGGCATATGCAAGCGAAGTATTCCGAGATGAACACCAAGCTCTTGGATTGTCAACAGTGAGTTTCACTTGACTATGCTAAGTTTCAATCTTCAATGCTCTTTTTCTAGCATCTAATGCGAACGTATTCATCACAGATAAGTACATCGTGGGGAATAGGACTGATCATCGGTCCAGCGATCGGAGGTTTCTTCGCCCAGGTACATCAGTTCTAACTTCTGGCTTCTGGTTGATCTTTCTTTCCTCACAAGTTTCTGATGTGGAAAATGTTGAATGCAGCCAGCCGAAAAGTATCCGACTATATTCTCAAAGGAATCAATCTTTGGGAGGTGGGTCAAACATCTGTTTTGACTTTAGTATCGTTGAGAAGAATTACGGTTTTGCTCTGCAAAGTCATTATCATCTCAGTGACAAGTTTCTCAAAATGTGAAATCGTCGTGCAGATTTCCATATTTCCTACCTTGCCTCTGTATATCGAGCTTTGCTCTCGTCGTAGCTGTCGCTTGTTTCTGGCTTCCGGTACGTGATCTAACAGCAGCTTTCTACTCGACGAAAACATCTCAACTGTCTACTGACATTAGTCGGGTTTATGAACTATGCTGTATTGAAGGAAACATTGCATATGCATGACAAAAACAGCAAGCCTAGCAACGACTCGTACGACACTTTGGAGGCTGCGACAAACAGATCGAAAGAAAATCAAGAGAAGAAACCAACTGAAGGCCAAAGTCTCTTGAAGAATTGGCCCTTAATGTCGTCAATTATTGTCTACTGTGTCTTCTCCCTCCATGATATGGCTTATTCAGAGGTACTTCACTACTTTGGTGTTACCGAGCATTCGCACCTAATCAACTCAACTCTACCGGTTTTTTCGAACTGTTACTTTTCTGCAGATATTCTCCCTTTGGGCTGTCAGTCCTACTAGGTTTGGAGGGCTCGGCTATACGACCGAGGATGTCGGGGAAGTTCTTTCGGTCTCAGGTATGTATCGGCAGGCATAAATACGACCATTTCATGCATTTGATGGAGGGAAAACACTGATTTCAGTCTTCTGATTGTTAGGTTTCAGCCTTCTCGTCTTCCAACTTAGCCTGTATCCATATGTGGAGAGGCTTCTCGGACCGATAATGATATGCAGAGTCGGAGGGGTAAACTTCGAGTATCCCGAAACTTAATGCGCACTTCTTCTGTAACCAATTTATATTGATAAATTTGTGTTTCACTCTGCAGGCTTTGAGCATAGCACTCCTTTCATGTTACCCTCTTCTAACCCGCCTTTCCGGGTTCGGCCTCAGCGTGATGGTGAACATTGTATCCCTTTTGAAGAATGTTCTATCTGTAAGTTATTCTGAATCTTAGAGAACTGAAATGATTGCTCAGTTTGAGAAGGATCTAATATATTTACTTTTATGTCTCTAGATCGGGATCGTTACCGGCTTGTTCATTCTGCAAAATAAGGCTGTGGTAATCTCCTTTCTTCGGTTTCGTTGACGATTTACTTGAGCTAGCTGTTCGTTCATTATGCAGCTATCTGTGTAATCACTTGGACTGATCTGATATAACAGGAGCAACACCAGAGAGGAGCCGCGAACGGCCTAGCGATGACTGCAATGTCTCTGTTCAAGGCAGCAGGGCCAGCCGGTGGAGGTGCATTGTAAGTTTCTTCGCCTTTTCGGGTTTCGTCTTAGTGCCTTTCCTTCCCAAGCAAGTACACATGCAATGCTAATGATCTATCAAATGTCCTTGAATTTGCAGATTCTCCTGGGGACAGAAGCGTCGGAACGCGACTGTTCTTCCTGGTACACACCAATCTGCATTAAAATGGTTCTCAGTTCATTGCTTGGAATTGTGGTATTAACACATATCTGTGAATGTGGAATTTCGGCAGGTAACCAGATGGTTTTCTTGATCTTGAACATAGTGGAAGCCCTTGGAGTGCTAATGAGTTTCAAGCCCTTCCTTGTTCTAAAACAAGACTGAACTCAAGATTAATATTAAAATTTGATTGGAGTTGTAGCATTATAATCATTTGATAAGGTGATATATTTAGCCTATCATTGGATTTGGAATCAAAACACAAGAAACAGTTGTAGCAAATGGGATCCCAAAAATTGAAATCGATCATCTTTAGATGAATGAAGATGATCCACAATCCTATAGAATAGAATGCAACTTGCAGTTCTTCAACAATTGGTATATTCGGTTAAAAGTATTTGATGATCTGTCTGAGGTCTAAGAGCAATTTGACTAAAAAATACTTAGAATTGCCTTGAAACCACAACTCATCTAGAATAATTCTAGAAGCCCATATTTTATTCGGGCACAAGTCAAATTTTACAGTAGGTTTCCTTACTATTTATATAATCCTAACTTACTTACATGAACTTACAAGATTAACAATATAAAAAAGTCATTACCACTAAAATAAAACTTAAATAAAATTCCGATCCATCGAATTTCCATGTAACAATTCCCGGAAAGATTTGCATGAAACGTTATAATTGTCAAGCGTATTGCCTTCGAGCAGATCGGTTAAACAATTTGACATAGTATTATGTCTCACTCCAAATTGTATCATGCTGCACAACATAAAAAAATGGTGAATAAGGATGAATCTGTTGGTTCGAAGACGGAAAACCTTTTAAAAATTAGGAGAATTAAATTATTACATCTAATTGTACCCGTCAGAGATTGAACAACAGAATTCGTCAATTTGTATTCACGCCTTCGTGACGGTGGAAAGAACCTTGATTGCCAATTTACATCAAATGTACTTCTGCACAAAGTTCTTTAAGCTGTCCGAAAAAGTGTTGTTACAGGTTGAAAATCAGAGGTACAGCAGGCAACAACTGTAGAACTGCAGCTTCAGATGATCCTCTTGCTGCCATTGTACTCACTTCGTCGATGCTCTTGTAATCCGAGTACGGGCTGCTGGGCATATCGAAAGATGGTTTTATGACCGCATTGAAAATGATGTTGTAGAAGATGGAGAAAAAGAAGAGCACTGCAACCAGAATTCCCAGGGGCGAGCCTACATCTGCAGTGATTTCGTCTCCTTCTTCTTCCATTGATCCATTTCTAGTGAATTTCAAATCTGTAGGTGCAATCAATACGACGAAAACCGGGTGGTCAGGTTTATGCAGGACTAGGTAGTTCTAAAATGTGCTCACTTAGAAGTGGATCCAATGCAGAGGACTGCGGGATAGAAAACCACCAATCTGTTGATTCCGCAAAATACCGGAAACGAGGAATAGTCTCATCCGTTGATTCTAAAAATCCCGAATAGTGACAAAGAAAAAGAGGAAACTGTGATTTTTATTTGTGAAATTCAACCCCCTAAAACAATAGAGAAGAGGTCCTACTTATAACCAACCATAATTAAACATATTACAAAAAAATTGATAAAACTCAAAACTACTGATGATAATCTAAAAGCTGTCGATAATTGTTAAATATATCATCGTTCTTTACGATCTAACCGATACAAATGAATCTTATTTGGAACAGAACATGGGATATACACCCCAACATGCTTCATCAAACAAGGCCCTCGAGCTGATGCCAGGCTCGGGGTTTCTCATGTCACACCCGAGGTTTCGGGAACCTCGGGTGTGAACATAAAACCAGCGAATCAAACTTTGACTCTAATACCATATCAGAGTTCAACATCACAATTCAAAACTTTCTAACCTCTTATCTTTGGCTGGCGTAGTTGCTTCTCCGACAAGGCTGTGAGCTGCTGGTCGAGCTCAACGAGGGCTTCCCTCGCCTTTTCAGGGTCAACTTCGAACTCCCTGCGAGGCGAGCCATTGTCCGCTCGGCAGGCAACAAGAGACTGCCACCCTCTCCCATGAAGGAAGCCCAGTTGGTGCCTGGTTCTAATAGTGTTGGTGGTGCTGGAGAGGCTTGTTGGTAGTAATAATGGCTGCTTAATGTGGAGTGGAGTGAGGAGCATTTGGATTCAAGAAAGTTGGTGAATTGTGGAGAGCCAAAGAGAGCCACACCTCATCTACCAGCTAGATGATAAAGAGTAAGTGCCCTATTATCCTCAGGAAAAAAGTTTCTGACGCCACCTCGGTCTTATTACCAAACTGGGTTTGGTGGCGATATTTTGTGTTAATGTTGTAACAAAATTGGATGCGTAAAACTTAAAGGCCCGAAGATAAAGGGTCCATTTCGGCTTGTACACCTGCTAGAACTATATGGTCCATTTCTGGAAGCTAGTGCCATCTGTTATTATATATGTTGATTGGCCGAGTTCACTATTTTTATTTGCGACCTATTTTCTTTCACAATATTTTTTAGGGAAAAGTACAAAATAAGTCCTGTGGTTTTGTGCTTTTTGACATATGATCCTGTACTTAAAAAACGACTAAAAAATTCCTGACGTTAGCTTCGGAGTATCACTTTTAGTCCTCCGAACCTAAATTCGTCCCAAACCTATGGAAAATTACTTTTTCATCCTATTTTGTTTATATTTTAGTCTCAAATCCCAAATTTTTTTTCAACTATATTTATTATATCAAAGTAGTATTAAGTTTGGGGTCCACTACTTCCGCATTTTACCAAACGCTCAACATCAAAGTCGTAGATCTAGGTCTCACGGATCTTCTCATTTTGGAATCGCTCGATTCGGAGTACGTATGCGAAAGTTATGATTTTTCTACCAAAATGCGACGAACTAAGCCTATCAATCGCAACTCTCCCGAAACTCACCCAAAAACCCAGAAACGCTAACTCAAACCACAAAACACATAACAACAAAGTCATACGCAATCGTGTCGCGGACAAACACGATTTAGAATCATCCAAATCGTGGTCCACACGAAAAAGTTACACCTATTCTACCAAAGGACAACGAATTCAACCAAATGGTTTTAAAACCAATCGATACAAACACAACCAACGGTCGGACCTAGCGGTCACGACCATGACGAAATTAACGAGGGGCGTAATAGGGAAAATTGGTGAATTTAGGCCAGTCACTCACTGCGGTTGTCGTCGAAGGCAGATAGCACGTGGACAAGCTGGGTGACGAGTAAGCGAGGAGGGAGTGGAGGGTGGGACCGTGGGATATGGCGATGGAGAGCGCATGGGAAACATAGAACGCGTGGATTGCGTACGACTTTGTTGTTATGTGTTTTGTGGTTTGAGTTAGCGTTTCTGGTTTTTTGGGTGAGTTTCGGGAGAGTTGCGATTGGTAGGCTTAGTTCGTCGCGTTTTGGTAGAAAAATCATAACTTTCGCATACATACTCCGAATCGAGCGATTCCAAAACGAGAGGATCTGTGAGACCTAGATCTATGACTTTGATGTTGAGCGTTTGGTGAAATTTGGAAGTAGTAGACCCCAAACTTAATACTACTTTGATATAATAAATATAATTGAAAAAGAATTTGAGATTTGGGACTAAAATGTAAAAAAAAATAGCATGAAAAAGTAATTTTCCATAGGTTCGAGACGAATTTAGGTTCGAAGAACTAAAAGTGATACTCCGAAGCTAACGTCAGGACTTTTTTAGTCGTTTTTGAAGTACATGATCATATGTCAAAAAAGCGCAAAACCACAAGAATTATTTTGTACTTTTCCCTATTTTTTATAGTTAAACGGGTGGCGGACTCGAACTCCCTGTCCTCTACCATTGAAGGTAGGGTCCTGACCAACTCAAGTGTGGTCGTGTCAAACTATAATTTTCAGACCATGTTGAATTTTTCGTATACCATATATACTGTAACGGTATTAAGATTTTTGCCAAACAATTACGAAATTTTTGTCAAATATTCTAATCGGTTCAAATATGAATAAATAGATCATAAAAAAAAGTGGTATAAGAAAAAAATAACAAACTCGAAACCAACTGTTACAACCTTCTCAATGTTGGAGAAATGGAGCTTTCAGCCCTAGCTTAAAAATTCCTTGACCAATTGTGCTCTTTTCGATTCCCTATATCCTCATAGAATGCAAAAGAGACGTGAAATCATCATCAAAGAAGAGAAGGGGAAGAACAAAACCAAAGAGAAGCCTAAAGAGAAATAGGCCTTGAGAGCAATCTCGCCTTCTGCTGAATCATGTTTAGCACCAAATCTGCTGAATCATGTTTAGCACCAAATGACACTGGTAGGATAGGCCTAGAGATGTACCTTTGTCCTACTAGTAGCCCTTGTTTCCTCGTATACGGGCTCTCATATCAACCTGTAAAATCGCAGCTTACGAGCATCAGCAGCATGATCATGATATACTTGTTTGGACCAGAGCAGCAAGCAAGTCGATAACAATGAGAGCATTCGGCGCGATTTCATGACCACTCGGTAATGTCCAGATTGCGACTTGATCACAGTCTCATTTGCCAAAAAATAGACCTATTGAACTTTTCCCACCCAAAAAGAAAAAAGTTGGCATTCCAACGATTATTTCACTACCAAACTTTTCAAGGAATTGGAGGCCGATTCATGGTCAAATTTTCTCTATTCAGCTAGCCCATCTCGAATTCGAACCACGATGCAGCATACGCTTAATGCACAAGTATCCATAGCAAACGGACACACTCACACCAACTGAGGTCTGTCTCTATTTAACACGTGATCTCAAGCAAGCGAGACACCGTGATATGGAATTATCGGAGTAACAATGGCGTTTCGACTTTTTGCTTCCCTAATCAGCTTCCTATTGATTCCAACATGGAACAAAACTATAAAAGCACACTCATCCTGTATCCACTGAAAATAGAACACACTACACAGAAGAGAGAAGCCAACTTGCCTGGCCTCTCTTGCAATTGAAGTAAGTCTCCCTCAATCCAACACACTCGCTCGAAATGCACGGCTCCTTTTCTCCGGCGCACTCCCTGTACGGCCGATTCTGAACCTACAAAAGCACATCATCACACAAATACAATTAGGCATCCCGAAGACAAAACAAGGAAAACAAACTAAAACCGGGGGTCTTCCTGTTTCTCCCTTTCTTGGATACCTTAACACAGTCGGATTCGCTCAAACACTTAACCAGCTCCATCGCCAAGCCCTTGCACGACTTCGACATGGCCTCCCCCTTCCCGCCTTAGTGTTCGCACCGGAACCGCTGCGAGAACGAAAGAAGTAACCGTGTTAGCAAAGCAATTCCACACAGTGCCTCATTGACGCATTTGGTCGAACAGGTTGTGAGCATATGCTTGACAACAAACACGCACATTCCAAATGCTAATTGGAATTGGAATCAAATTTCGAGTCGTTACCTTAGTTAATTGGTTCGGGGAATTCTCTGTTTCTTCCTAAAAGGGTGGAAGATCCGGAAGGAGGAAATGGCGGGTAAATTAATTATGGATGTAATAAATTATTGTAGTGTCCTACCGTGTACCTTAATAGTTTGGGTTTTTTATTTTTTTGGTGTTACTATTTACCAATATTCATCAGTTTGGTGCCCAACCTCGAAAATTATGGAAAGAGTGTCCACGTTGGACTTATGAAATTTTATCCCGGCTATTGAACCAATAGACGGGATAAAATCCCGCCTATTGGTTTTTACAACCGATAGGCGGGATTTTATCCCGCCTATTGGTTTAAGCGGGATAAAATTCCGCCTATTGAACCAATAGGCGGGATAAAATCCCAAATGTCCACCGTGGACACCAGAATGCTAATTTTTGGGGTTGGACACCAAAATGAGAATAAAGGGTGAATAGCAACACCAAAAAAAAAATAAATCCAATAGTTTAGACGCCAAATTTCTTTTCTAAACAGAAAGATGATGCGATTTTCAATTTAGTACCAACGGGAATTCTTAAGCAACATATTCATTTTTTTAAACCTGGTATCAACTAATCAAGTCCATAAATACATAAATTTTCCTTTCGACTGTTGAATAATTAGAGTTTGAATTTTAATCAAAGGAAAAAAAATTAGGGTAATGAACATTTCCTCTAATCATTAAAATTTTGTTTTAGAATGTTCAAACTTATTCCTGCTATATACCAATTAATGTAAAGGCGTGTGTATGTACTCTCCCTCCTATGTATATACCAATTCATTTAAGATTAATTGCAATCGTAACGCACGCATAAAATGTACTTTTCCAATTGATATCAATTTTCTAGAAGAAGAAAACAAAATGTTTACATGAAACCTGGAAATATAACAAGAAAGAGAAAATCATATACTTTAATTTAAACTGAGGTTTGACCATGAGCATGGAAGTCAAAGTTACAGTCCCTGAAGAACTCTGAGTCAGTGTCGATATACTTGGTCCATAGGGGCTTGAACTTGGGAATGGCCGTGTCGAGCCAGGGTTTCTTGTCTCCGTTGAAGTGCAAAACGGCGGCGTTTTGGATCTTCTCCATACTAATGCTGGGATTGAACCCTAGACCCAGAACATGCCACGCCTTGTTTATAGCCTTTGTCGTTGAATAGAACGTGATTAGTCCCGGAGGCAACGAACCCAAGCTCCATAACAACCGCTTCTCATTCTGCACCCACAATTTATCCATATAAATTTTTATTTTCGATGTCACAATTTTGCTTAAAATTTTCGGTTGACATTGTCAGGGTTAAAATTTCGTATTATCATGCGAAAATTCAATCTTATACGTCGAACTCTAATTTTTTTCCGATTATCACTTGAATTAACTCACGTGTTGTTTCGGATCAAAGAAGAAAGAGATGGTAGATGACGTGGAAGAGGGTGGTCAACTAACCTGATTCTGCCAGTAGTGGTACTCCTGAGTGGAGTTATGTTTCCTCCAAGCATCCAAGTCAAACATGTTCATACCGTAGGCCCAAGCACAGGCATTAGGGTCAAGCCTGGCTCTGATCAGAGGGTGTGAGAAGTTGAAGTACTGAGAGTACCTATGGAACGTTCCGCGGCAAGTCTCGACCGCTCCGTTCACCTTCCCGTCCATGTCCACCTCCCACAGCCCCGTCAGGTCCTTCTGCACCACCACGTCGTCGTCCAGGAATAGTATCTTCCTCAGCCTCGGGTACATTTCGGGCAGGTAGAACCTTAGGTGGTTGAGTATGGCCAGGTACTTCGGGTTGCGAAACTTCATCTGCGATTGGTCGTCACCCCTGCTCCTCGCGTAGTAGAACCTCTGCATATGCTCGGATTCCTGCTGCCTCAGGACAGGCACGTACGAGGGCTTCAGGAACTTGAAGTCCTCCACGGCCTTGATCTCGATGTTCGCGCCCCTGTTGTCGATGGATTGGATCATCACCTGCATTACCATCAGGTTGGCCTTGTCCGTGACAATGTGGATCACGTGCTTCTCGGGTTCTTTGGCGTTGATCACTAGGGAATTGACCACGACAGAGGCTGCCAGGGCATTGTCCGAAAAGATTGCGTAGTGGTAGAGCTTCGGATCGTGGAAGACTGCCTTGAGGGCAGAGCAGACAACGTACTTGTACTTGTCGGGATTCTCCATCCTCTCCTGCATTAGCTTCAGCAGGAAACAGTGGAGGCTTTCGGGCATCAGCTTCGGGGCAATGACATGGTCTATGTAGGACTGCTCTTTCCTCATCTTGTTCAGCTCGTCATTCTTCGCAAAGATCTCGTCCTTAATCTTCTGGATCTTGATCTGGTTAGTATACAGGGAATCCTTGTGTTCATCTATCGCTTGCCTTGTCGCAGCAATCTGATCATTTAACGCCTTCTCAAACTCGAGCAACATGGATACATTGATGGGTTTAGGATCGCCATCAAGCTTGAACAGAGGGTTGTACAACGGGTTCCTGATCAGATCGTCGAGATCCTTCAGCTTCTGTGCGAAAACCCGGTAGAACCTGGAGGTCTCGAGCATGGACTTTTTCGCATTGTAATGAGAGGAAGGAACTGCAGACTTGTGGTAATCCTCAAGCACCTTAACTTGATCAGCCACCCTCTTCGCGATCGGACTTGTCTCTACGTGTTTCTTAGCCACCAATCTCGCTTTGTACCCGACCGGAGACGGAGATGGAGATGGAGATGGAGATGAATCCTATCAGAACAAACCAGCAACATTATCAGCAAGATAAACACACAGATTATTGCCATGATGAAACCCTTTTGATAACTTACATTGAGACCGAGAGCTACGGATTGGTTGATAAAGAGTAGCAACACGAGACTCGATATGGCTACAACTCGTTTTGTTATTTCTCGAGCAGTGTTCATGTTTTCTTTTTGGAAAAGATGATCAGTGGAAGAGTTGCTGTCAAATGAGGTTTTACTTGAGGTTGTTAGCGAGAAAGATTAGGAGATAATTACTGCTTTTAACAAATAAATATTGCAGGTTTATCTTGCCAAATGAAACTTTTTGCGAGTTTATCTTAGTCACAGGCCAGTGTCCTTGACAAACTGGTAAGTTATCTGTTTAACATAGATATAAATAATTCCACAAGTTACCCTACAAGTATACAAAATATTGTTTTTTAAAAGGTGTTATTGTAAGACACCATTTGCAATTTTGATATTTAAAAAAACATGTTTCGTGAATTTATTGTGCATGTGGATGCACGAATTTTTTTCGTCTACCGAGACTAATACACAAAAAATTAATATTTTTGTTACATAAATTAAAAATTTGTGATCAATACACGACTATTTAATCCATATATAAGTTAATACACGAAAAACAAATCCGTATATTAGTGAGAGGTGTGATGCAAACTCCTTGCCCGATCAAATTTAATTTGGGTGGTCCGTAAGTTCAACACATTTTGCATTGAAGTGACAATGTTTAGTTTAATTCTATTAGTTAAACCATTTTATTTAAATTATGATAATTTTTTACAATATTTGGAGTCCTAATTTTAAAATAGAAAAAATATGTATACATATTATATCCATACCAAGAAAAACAACCTATATAGGTTTTTTCTAAGGCGGTGGGACGATCAAATTTGTACTCCTCTGAAAAATAATATCAACAAATATTCAATTATTTAAAGTTAGAAATTGAAGAGTATTCAATCTACCGATAGATACATACACCAAAATTCCCACGGTTCTCGTAGAAATATTGGGAAATCCGGTTGCAATCCGCCTCTTGGTTTTCTGTAGAGAGGTGTAATTGTAGCCAATTAAAAAATATCAATCAATAAATACATAAGTTTTTTGTTCGACACTTCGACTTTTGAATTATTAGAGTTTGACTTTTAACCAAAGGAAAAAAATTTAGAGTAATGAACATTTCTTCTAATCATTTAACCATGATCTTAATGACTAGTCACATGATCGAGCGATCTTCTTCCAGATTTTTTTTAAATGGTCATATTTTCTTCTAACAATTAGTTTATTAGGTAATTATCCTCGTGTCCATAGTTATAGTGCGGGCTTCTTGGCCTCATCGCGTCGGTGTTTTTATGCTTGACCCTCGTCGCGTCGGTTTTTGCATTTATTACTTTATTATATTTTTATTGATTTTTTCAAGGGTATATGTCATTTATATACAAAATTTATATATCACCGAATAACTCAAAAATTAATAAAATTCAATTATGAAGACAATAACATACATTTTTTAAATACAGAGACAAGATAAGATATTGAACAAATGTTTTGAATATCACAAAATATCTCTAAGATCAAGAAAGTGGAAGATAGTTAGCGCTCACCCAAATATTTTATATAATAAGTCAATTTTAAATTTATTTTACTATAATTGTTGCCACATGTTAGTAATTTCAATACAACAAACCATATTGCTCAAATGATTAGGTTAACGTCGAATTGAAATAGAATCCATTTTTACCAGACATTGGTTCCAACAAGTTATAGGCTACATGTAGTCTTCAAACATGTTACGGGGAGTACTTTTTCCATTGTTCTTTATGTAATTAGAACTAATTTTAGATAAATAACTATCTTTTATGTTACTACATGATGCATTTTTTTTATTCTCTATATCCACTGCATTTTATTTTTTGATAAGTATAATTTTTATACATCTCCAATTAAATTACAGTGCACGTCGGATATATTAATTCGAAAGGATCGGAATAAAAATGTTTCGTAAAAAGCAACCCAAAAATTGCTCCCGTATTTTGGTCATCAACACTGCTAGAAGTTTGCAGGTTACCATGACTCTTATTTTATGAATTAAATTAAACTAACAACATACTTATAACAAACTTGTGATATAATTAATCAATTTCATTGGTTTCAAACAAGTTGCTGGTAACAAGTTAAAAATGATTTAGGAAAATAAAAAAGATAAGACCAACCTTAATCTTAGAGTCCTCAAACTACTTCTTGCCCTAAATTTCCTCCTGACTTTTTATGTTCTCATAATTCTATTTTATCAACAGTATTAAACTAAATCCTAGGGATATTATAATTGCGGTTTAATTACTCAGTATAGTCAGGAATCTGTTTAAATACTTACTAAATCTTGGTTGTGAATTTTTATTATTTAAAAAACCAGTTTAATTTTTTAGGGTCTACTGCTGAAATAATCCGAGACATTGTAGAGTTTGGCAGAGCTCATAGCATCACATTGTTTTTTTCCATTAGATAGAGATCTACAATTAATACTTACTTTAGATTATTGGATTGTTGAACGAGATAAAAGTCCCATTCAACGGATCTATGTTTTTATAATGTCGTACGCTTCCAAGGTCGTCCTTTCATAGGACGCCGATGTCCAGATGACACCGAGCACGATCACGTTCAGTAGCGTGAACCAGAAAGCCACGTTCAATGTGACGTTCATCAACAAAGGAGCCAACAGTTTGACGATTTCTCAAGGGTATCTAATGTGGATTTCTGATAAGAGATTGGTGAGGAGTCAATTTGCAGTTCAATTCTGTGAGAATCGAAGGTCCAATGGGCGAGGTTTTTGGTTCACAACTTTTGTGTAGGATGCACCAATAAGGTTATGGGTAATTATTGTTCATGTTTCTTGATTAATTTAAACAAGATCAAACTTACGAGGGCTTGGGCTGGATTTCACGTAAATAGTCTACCCAAGTGTTAAAATTCACATAACCTTAATATCTACATGATTGGCTCTTATATTCTATAAAATGGTTGCTCTTTAAGTATTCATTTAGTAATTTTCTAATATCCAGGACGTATCGCGTGTAACTTTTATATAAATTGGTAATTTTATTTTAAATATCATTTACGAGTATGAGAGACCGGATTCGGTCCTGGACCGGATTTCCAGGATGGTCCTGGACTTTTTAAAAGTCGGGATCAAGTGGTTTTTTCAAGCGGATCAATTGGTTCCGCAAAACCACTTGATCCGTTTAAAAAAACCATTTGAAAAAACCACTTGATTCGTTTGAAAAAACCACTTGATTCGATTAAAAAACCACTTGATTTGCTTGAAAAAACCATTTGAAAAAATCACTTGATCCGATTAAAAAATCACTTAATCTAATTGAAAAAAGGGATAATTGCCCTTGCCCCCCTGAGTTTTGCGGAAATTAGTGATTCAACCCCTCTATTTTTTTATTATTTAGCCCCTCTAGTTTGTGAAAAGGGTATTATTTAGCCCCTATCACCGGAATCCAGCCATTTCTCCGGCGAAAATGGACATGAGATGACGAAAATACCCTTTTCCTTTAAAAGTAAAAAAATAAACTAAAATACAATCATAATTCGTATTGAGCTGAAATTTGTAATGAAATATACTAAAAATATACATGATTTATGTAAAATATTTCAGAAATTTTGGAAGCACAGAAGTATTTTTTTTTATTTTCCAACATGTCAAAATTTTGTAAAATCATATAAAATAAAAAATTTGTCTAATTGGGCTGAAACTTGTCCCATGTGTTCTTAAGCATCCTTAATGAATTTAGGAATAAAAAAGTCTGGATTCTCACGAGCTAATTTTGAAAAAGTCTGGGAATACCAAAAATATAGAGTTTTAATTTATTTTTTTACTAAAGATGGAGTCTTTAGTAAAGATGCTTAAGGACACATAGAACAAGTTTTAGGTCTTAAATTTACTAAATATGCTTAAGAACACATGGGACAAGTTTCATCCCAATTAGACAAAATATCTATTTTATATGATTTTACAAATTTTTGGCACGTTGGAAAATAAAAAAAATATTTATGTGCCTCCAAAATTTCTGAAATATTTTACGTAAATAATATATATTTTTAGGATGCTTCATAAAAAATTTCAGCTCAATACGAGTTACAATTGTGTTTCAATTTAGTTTTTTACTTTTTAAAGGAAAAGAGTATTTTCGTCATCTCAAGTCCATTTTCGCCGGAGAAATGGCCGAATTCCGGTGATAGGGGCTAAATAATACCCTTTTCACAAACTAGAGGGGCTAAATAATAATAAAAAAAATAAAGGGGCTGAATTACTAATTTCCGCAAACCCCAGGGAGGCGAGGGCAATTATCCCTTGAAAAAACCATTTGAAAAACCGCTTGAAAAAATTACTTGATCTGCTTGGCAAAACCACTTGAACACATGAGTAAAACCACTTGAACACAATAACGAAACCACTTGATCATACTAGCAAAACCACTTGAACATACTGGCAAGACCACTTGAACATATGACAAAAACCACTTGATCATACTGCAAAACCGCTTGAACATACTGGCAAAACCAGTTGATCCATTTAAAAAAACCACTTGATCCCGCGCTTGAAAAAATCACTTGATCCGCTTGAAAAATCTGCTTGGCAAAACCACTTGATCCGATTGGTAAAACCACTTGAACACACTAACAAAACCAGTTGATCAAATTAAAAAACCACTTAATTGTCCAGAACGGTCCTGGACTTTTTTAACATCCAGGACCGAATCCAAACCCCGAGTATGAAAAAGCAATTTTATCACTTTTAATCTAACAAGACCAAAAATATGTTTTTAGATAGTTTGGTCTTGACAGATGTACCCAACCAGATAAACTTGATTCATTAGTAGTGCTTGACTTCTGTTGGCCATTCATCGTCTGAGAACCTGATTTGCGCTTTGCTACTTTTTGCACCTTGATTATGTAATGCTATTGAGAGAGAGAGAGAGAGAGAGAGAGAGAGAGAGAGAGAGAGAGAGAGAAATAAGAAGAATATGTATGGGCATCTGCCTTGAGATATTTGTTATAATTTTGATTATCTGTGCGTACCTAAAACATTATATTTTGAAATTTAGGATTATCATTATCCATATTCCTCCGAATATTCACATTGCCAACTCGAGGCTCTAAAAGAATCAAAATAAAAGAACACGAGATTGGGATGCACTTCTTACTCAGCACTTATTCATTCCACATTGATCTATTGACCACTTACATGAATTGTCATCGGAGTTTTGCTAAATGTTAGTACTAAGTTGTATTTGATCATTCCCATCACAATTTTTAAAACAAAGGCATAATACACGCTATGGGCAATGGTAAACATATATAACCAACTAATTAATAGATGAATTAATTATACACTGTTCAACGGCGCATTGGGAGACAAAAATCGAAGCTTTATGCTAAAGTTGAGTGTTCTTACAGATATAATGCAAAACAATTTGTCCACCGCTAGTATTAAACTTATTGATTCCGTGACTGAGTATCATGGTAGATACATGTTGAAATGGAGCATGATTATTGACTAACTAATAATGATGATCGGATCCGTAATCATCTTCTCATTATTAGTTTGGAATGGTTGCCAAAGGAAAACTTTGGTGTTTGGCACCTTCTCTTCTCTAACGACTAGTTACAGCGTGGCCCATCAATAAGCAACGGCTAGGCCCAATATTATTCCATCTTGTATATACCCGATGTATATACCAATGTATGTATAGATAGCCTTGTACATGATTATTATTGATAGCAGAACCGATTCTTTTCCCAATTTGCATAAATGATTATTATTGATAGCAGAACCGATTCTTTTCCCAATTTGCAATACGCGTGAAAATTACCGCGTGAAAATAATTACCTACTCAAGTAATTGCCCTTCTTTTTTTTTTTTCGGAAATAGTAATTAATAATATGTAATTGCCCTTATTGTTCATGTTTCTTGATTAATTTAAAAAAGAGCAAACTTACGACTTACGAGGGCTTGGGCTGGGTTTCACGTAAATAGTCTAGCCAAGGGTTAAAATTCACATCACCTTAATATCTACATGATTGGCTTTTATATCCTATAAAATGGTTGCTCTTTAAGTACTCATTTACTAATTTTCTAATATCCAGGACGTATCGTTTGTAACTTTTATATAAATTGTTAATTTTATTTTAAATATCATTTCCGAGAGAGAGAAACAGAGAACTAAGAAGAATATGTATGGGCATCTGCCTTGAGATATTTGTTATAATTTGGATTATCTGTCTGTACCTAAAAAAATATATTTTGAAATTTAGGATTATCATTATCAATGTTCATCCGAATATTCACATTGCCAACTTGAGGCTCTAAAAGAATCAAAATAAAAGAACACTTACATGAATTTAGGATGCACTTCTTACTCAGCACTTATTTATTCCACATTGATCTATTGACCACTTACATTACATGAATTGTCATCGGATTTTTGTTAAATGTTAGTACTTAGTACCGAGTTGTATTTGATCGTTCCCATCACAATTTTTAAAACAAAGGCATAATACACGCTGTGCGCAATGGTAAATATATATAACCAACTAATTAATAGATGAATCAATTATACACTGTACATGATTATTATTGATAGCAGAACCGATTCTTTTCCAAATTTGCAATACGCGTGAAAATTACCGCGTGAAAATAATTACCTACTCAAGTAATTGCCTTTTTTTTTGCCGAAATAGTAATTAATAATAAGTAATTGCCCTTCTTGCTCCTAAAACAAACCTTCCAACGGAGAATAAATACTAAATATGTGAACCAAGCCATCAAGTATTGATTTCCAGCAGAAAAAATTAAACACAACATTCCAAATTACAGCTACAAAATTAAAGACACAAGGGCCCTAACTTGGGAAGTTCCTTAAGCTTTTACTGATGCGCACAGTCCATATTTATAGAGGGCCTAAAGTACTAGGGCTACTTTACTAACGTGATAGGAGTTTGCTTTTTTTCTTGTAAAGCTTTTTTCTTATCTCCTATAATGCTCCACTTATATAAAAAAAAAAAACCAGCAATGCGAAATCTCAAAACAACTAATTGGTGAGCTGAAGTTTGCTTTTCATAGCATCGATGTGTAATGACAATGACACAAAACTCTAACGAATAACAAAAATTAGCATAATCTAATTACAAGTTAAAATCTCTAAGTCAACAACAAATCAGCAGGTTTTCACACATTCATATAAAAAAAAAAACCCACCACACTCTAGCAACCCGTACAAGTAAGTAGTGATGTTGACATCTCAACTATCTTAACCTTGCAATAGTCCCTGAGCTCTACATAAAGAGCTTCAAATAGCCAGTGGAGAACATATCACCATTTCCTTCTAATCAGTAACCATGAAGTCCATGTTATTGCTATCCCTGCTTCTTCTCACTCACATCTTCACCTTGTGTAAGGCAACAGATCAGCTACAAACCTATATAGTCCATGTAAAGAAGCCTGAGGAAGTAGGATCACCCCAACCCCAAGATTTGGATACCTGGTACCGATCCTTCGTTCCACCAACTCAGAGCTCGACAACCCAACGCGTAGTTCATACGTACCGCAATGTCATGACGGGGTTTGCTGCGAGACTAACTTCGGAGGAAGTGAGAGCCATGGAGAAGAAAGACGGGTTCCTGTCAGCTTTTCCTGAAATATCAAACAACTCGCACTCCTCAGTTCCTTGGCCTGAACCAAGGTTCAGGATTCTGGGATCGGGCCAGCTACGGGGAGGGTCAAATAATCGCGGTCATCGACTCCGGTATAGACCCCAAGCACCCATCGTTCGACGGGCTAGGGATGCCTGCTCCCCCCTCAAAGTGGAAGGGGAAGTGCGAGTTTGAGAAGCCATTCTGCACCAATAAGATAATTGGTGCTAGGAACTTTGTTGATCGTGGTAAACCTCCACTGGATGATTTTGGACACGGGACGCACACGGCAAGTACAGCGGCTGGAAGGCCAGTGCAAGGAGCAGAGTCCTTTGGGCAGTACAATGGAACAGCTGCCGGCGTTGCACCATTGGCCCATTTGGCGATTTACAAAGTCGGTGATGGCCGCGGCGTCCCGGAGAGTGCCGTTATTGCGGGGATGGACGCTGCCATTGAGGATGGCGCAGACGTGCTTTCGCTCTCCCTCGGTTACGGGTCACTTCCGTTCTACGAGGATTCCTTAGCAATTGTAGCATTCCAGGCAATTCAGAAAGGAGTCTTCGTCACCTGCTCTGCTGGTAACTCGGGTCCAAGACAAGCTTCGCTATCGAACGAGGCTCCATGGATCCTGACCGTGGGAGCAAGTAGCGTTGATAGGAATATCAGAGCAACAGTATTGCTCGGTAACAATGGAGAATTCGATGGGCAGTCCATGTATCAGCCATCGAACTTCTCTTTGACTCCGTTGCCTCTGGTCTATCCAGGCGCAAACGGAGACGAATCTTCTCAGCATTGCGAAGAAGGGTCCCTGAAGAATACTGATGTACAAGGGAAGGTAGTGTTGTGCATGATCGGTGCTGGCGACATCGACAGCGTAGGGAGAGGCCAGGTGGTGAAGGACGCGGGTGGCGCTGGGATGATCGTCGCAAGCGAATTGGCTGGTGATAAATTCACAGAGGCCGATCTCCACGTGTTGCCAGCCTCGAACGTGGATTACGACGCTGGCGTGAGCATCAAAGATTACATCAAATTTGAAACCTCCCCCGTGGCTACAATTCTATTCAGAGGGACGGTCTTCGGTGTCCCGTATGCTCCTCAGGTTGCTACATGGTCCTCGCGAGGACCGAGCTTGTCAAGCCCAGGAATCATGAAACCGGATATTCTAGGCCCTGGTGACCACATTCTTGCAGCGTGGCCAGCAGATGTCACGCCTGATATTTGTGACTTTTCAACAGATACAAAATCGACATTTGTTGTCTGTTCGGGCACTTCCATGTCGGCCCCTCATCTCTCTGGCATCGCCGCATTGCTCAAAAGCACGCACCCCGACTGGTCTCCTGCTGCAATAAAATCCGCAATCATGACAACGGCTGATATCTACAACCGCCAAGGACGTCTGATAACAGACCAAGAGTTCGGCCTTGTCAATGCCTTCTCCACAGGATCAGGCCAACCAAACCCTGCAAAATCCGACGATCCGGGGCTCGTATACGACGCCCATGCCGATGATTATATTCCGTATCTATGCGGCCTCAAGTATACCGACCAACAGGTGGGACAAATCGTGCAACGAACCGTGAACTGCTCAGAGAGCTCAAGTATACCCGAAGCACAGCTCAACTACCCGTCATTCTCGATTCACCTCGGACCCAGAAGCACTAAGACGTACAAGAGAACCGTCACCAATGTTGGCGAGCCGAGTTCGTGTTACACTTCCAAGGTCGTCCCTCCACCAGGAGTCCAAGTCAAGGTAACCCCGAGCATTCTCTCTTTCAGTAAGGTGAACCAGAAAGCCACGTTCAAGGTGACGTTCAGCAGAAAGGGAGACATCACTTCGGCGGTCTCTCAAGGGTATCTGATGTGGGCTTTCGGTGACCGGACGGTGAGGAGTCCGATCGTAGTTCAGTTTGTGTGAGGTTTAGTCCTACATGTTTCTGAGTGTAGGAAGTATGTAATTGGAAGATTATGCCAATATGAATAAATATCAAATATAGTTATCATATCGTATTTCAAATTAAGTAATTTATCAAATATATTGTGTTTATTAAAAGAGGACAATGATATTACGACTTACTATTAAGTGACGGAAATTCAGATTGATTAATAATTAAGTAACATTTTGACTTCGACTGATTTTTAGTACAAAAAATACATCTACCCTAATCCGTCTCGGTGATTTGGTTCAAGTAAGATCCAAACACAATATAGGCTTGTACAAACCATGTAAACAGAATGGGCAAGTATGTACACCCTACACAATCTAAATTAAACCATGTAAATGGATTGGCGACGAACAACTTTTTTCTCCAATTTGAGTCCCTTCATAGACAAGGCCAAATCTTTAAAGTATTTTCTAAATAATTTTAGGTGTTAATCTCAACTTTCTATTAGGTACTTGATGGACGTCAAAGAAACCACAATATAGCTACGGCAACTACACATATTCCCTCTTTATGAAGAATTTTTGGTATAATTTATATTTTTATTTATATAATAATTAAAATTACAGAAAATCATTAAAATTTGAGCTGGATGCCACATACATACGACTCTTGACCATATTAAATTATTTATGATTCTGTTGTTCACCCTCACTAGTATCAATCAATCAAATAGATTCTTATTAGTATGTCTTAACAGAAAACAAATAAAAATACCAAATATTTCTGGTATTTTTATTTACCTGAAAACAAATGAAAATACCAGATATTTCTGGTATCAATGTTCTCATTTATTTTCCCAAAAGAAACACAATTGCACACATTTCTGACATTCCACTCTTGGAATAGGGAGTGGATTTGGTGAGGACTCTTTATTAGTCCCCATATGAGGACTAAAGAGATGAATTTATTAAATGAGGGTGATTTGGTAAAATTACTCTTATTTCTTTATCTCTCCCATCTCTATAACTATTCCATTAATTCTCTCTCCTTATTTTTCCTATTAATTATCTACTATTTAATTTAAATTTATTAATTCTCTCCCACTAATTAATTAGTTTTACTCATAATTAAATCCCTAATTATAGCCATCATCACTCTAATCTCTCTTTCAAAAATAAAATACGGCCACCTTCTGAACTGCTGTTTTTGTTGGTTTATTGATTTAGTGGTTTGTTGGTTTTACTGGTTTACTAATTTTCTGAATTACTGATTTACTGGTTTATAGATTTACTCGTTTACTGGTTTATTGATTTACTGGTTTATTGATTTTACTGGTTTACTGATTTATTGATTTATTGGTTTTACTGGTTTATTGATTTACTGGTTTGTTAGTTTTAATGGTTTATTGATTTACTGGTTTACTGGTTTATTGATTTACTGATTTGTTGGTTTTACTGGTTTATTAATTTACTAATTTACTGGTTTATTGATTTACTGGTTTGTTGGTTTTACTGGTTTATTGGTTTACTGATTTACTGGTTTATTGATTTACCGATTTGTTGGTTTTACTTTTATGCATATTGTTGTGTTTTGTAATTTCTGAGACAAACGGAAAGAATTGTTGTTTTAAATTCTTATTTATTGATTTTCTTTAACAAATTCAATGTTTAAATTTTAAATTCCTTAAAAGTAGCCATATTTATGATAATAGGGGCTAAAAAGAAGGAACGTGCTTTATGATTTGGGAAAATGGAGCTAAAAAAGGGGAGACATTAACTGCTTGGAGGAATCTCCCCTTTGGGTAAAAGACAATAATAACCTTGTACCTTTTTTAACCATTGGATCAGTTTTTTTTCAAAAAAATTCCAATCGGATGGTCCAAATTCGAATCCCCATATGGGGACACTCCTTTTTTAGTCCCCATAGAATCCAATTTCCTTGGGATATTATCAACTCTCATTACCAAGCCAAATGATAACTTCATTCACACGGTTGGTATGCTCAAACGGTGCGTTGTAGACGGCAACACCATAAGGCAAAATAAAAAATCCAATTGGGAGCCTCCAGGAGCCGCTAGCTTTGACGCTGTTCGTGAGCGTCGTAAGTTGCTCAGAGACAGCATTGTCGGTCGCGAAGCCTCCGAATCTTCTTACAGCTGCGTAGCGGTGTATGGGAAGCTTCACCGGGTGTACTTCCTGTGATTTGGGAGGATCGCTTTGATACTTCTTGGGCAAGTAGAACTGCACTGTGTAGGAGGCCGTCTTGCCTATCTCGGATGGAACTACGTCCACTAGAACAGGAGCTGTCATGTTAAGTTCGACCTTCTGGTCGTTCTTTCCATGGATATAGGCAGTTAGTCTGAAATATGAAGTTAACTCAATTACAAGAAGCTAAAGTACATTTAGATCCTAATAGTAAGATTTGGAGAAAATCTATGTTTAAATCTAGCTGGGGCACTTATTTGTGTAAAAATTATCGCTAAGAAAACTGGCAAGGTAGATTTTACTATAAATACATTATGGAATATGATATTCGATTGTTAGGATCTTATGTTAATTTGTAGCTATCGTGATAGAATTCATTTTAATTTTATTATCTTTTCTGCTAAACAAGCCTTCTCAATTTAAGTTTGTTTTCTTGATTTGTTCATCTCGTATCTATTGAGTAATCTAAATTTGAACAAGACTCTTATATATGACAAAATTTTCTAACGTGGATAACTAGAACAGGTGCTTCACAAGTGGATCTAAATGCTTGCTAGATATTTAGGCCATTTTTACGAAAGATTTGGTACTAATAAAATTGCATTATTTCAAATAATGAAGTGATGAACGAAATTTGAACATAATTGTTAACGTTGACCACCATTTACGACCAATCACAAATAAGAACGTGGGAAACTTACGTTCTCATGCCCTGTACTGTGGCACCAACAAAAGAGGTAGAGCGGATAGGCGAACCGGCAATCCAGTTGGCCAATTTGTAACTTCTAATTTCGTATTCCTTTTGGCTCTCAACCACCTCATACCGAGGACACTCATATTGCGTACAACTCTCTGGCTCCACATATCCCTGTGTATTCCCTTGACATGGCTCCAGTACGCTCACCAACAAAGCTACGCAAAGTATTATGACCGAAAAGGACCTCATAATTTTGGAAAAAAGTATATTTCGCTTCTGATTTTTTTTTATGTCTTCCATCGAATCCAGATCGGGGTATAAATAGGGAAAATTTTTTGAACATTGAGAAAAAGAAAAAAAAAATTAAAAGACAACAAATAGAGCATACCATGTTCGTAAGGTTATTGTTGAGCTTACATTCGGAAAAAATCTAACTTTTCTCATTATGAATTACGATCCAAATATCAATATTAATTCACAAACTATATTTGAATTTCAGAGATCTTTACAATTTAGATACAAATTGAAATCAGATACCAAAATATCTAAATCTGCTAAATTCGGATCTGTTATATTCACGAATCCAAATTTTTGCAATCTCTCATTTACTTTAGTGTGGAAGAATAATGACTTTGAATCGAGGGGGATCAAGGTTATCAAAATCAAGGTTTAACTAAAAATATTTAGAGAATAGAAAAGCATATATCGTAGAATCGTATAATGAATCGTAAGATTTTACATAGTTGATAAAATAAAAAATATTAAAAAATAAATTTAACATAATTTTATTAATTTAATAATAAATCATAAATAATAATTGTCGGAAATATCATCTAAAAACATAATTTCTTAAATTCATCTAATTTTTTTTTAATTTAACTAAGCATTAAAAACTTATATTAATAATCACACATCAATATATACTAAGAATTAGAGTTATGATTAGGATTACATGATAATTTATGTTATACTAACTAATAAATATTGAATATCTATATCAATATTATTCACCAATCTATCGTTTTAAATCACAGATTTCAAGATTTTAAGATTTATAGTTGCAATTCCATGGATTCTACTCAGTTCTCGATTTTGTCCATTTTGAATCTTAAAATCTTAGATTTTAAGAGCCAAATCTAAATTTTAACAACCTTTGCTGGGATGACTAAAATGTAATCCCCATCATGAGGATTGTTTATTATATATTAGATGAAGATTTTGACTTTAAAATTTTATTATTAATGGGCGATGGTATAATTGATATTAAGAAATATGTATTTAATTACAGTATCCTTAATTATCTTTATTTTTCTTATCAACATTTAAATTTTTGATACCAACCTAATTAATTATAATTGTAATTAATACCACAATTAATTATAACTAATACCAACCCTCTCTCCCCCAAAAATCTTGCCCTGTCCCAATTAATTATAATAAATGTTAATATCATTATTCTTTAATATTGATAATTTTGTTATTTAATATTGGTATTTTTGTTCTTTAACAGTTCTCTCGCCGTTAAGTACCTTTTGTTAAGGTCCCCCTCCGCCGATTCAACTCCTGTTGTTATATATTTTTGTTAAGTTCCTAATATAATTTAACCATCTAATCTCGTGTGTGTGTGTGTGTCTATAATAATAATAATAATAATAATAATAATAATAATAATAATAATAAT
>SOPF01025314.1:0-30748 GCA_012979155.1 Hypericum perforatum | reverse complement strand
ATTGAGATGCACTTCTTACTCAGCACTTATTCATTCCGCATTGGTTTATTGACCACTTACATGAATTGTCATCGCATTTTTGTTAAACGTTAGTACCGAGTTGTATTTGATCGATCCCTACAACCACATTTAAAACAAAGGCATAATACACGCTATGCACAATGATAAACATATATAACCAACTAATTAATAGATGAATCAATTATACACTGGTAAACAACGCATTGGGAGACAAAAATCGAAGCTTTATGCTAAAGTCAAGTGTTCTTACAGATATAATGCAAAAAAATTTGTCCACCGCTAGTATTAAACTTATTGATTCTGTGACTGAGTATCATGGTACATACATGTTGAAATGGAGCATGATTATTGACTAACTAATAATGATGATCGGATCCTTAATCATCTTCCCATTATTAGAGTTGGAATGGTTGCCAAAGGAAATTTAGTGTTTGACATCTTCTCTTCTCTAACGGCTAGTTACAGCCTGGCCCATCAATAAGCAACGGCTAGGCCCATTATTATCCCATCTTGTATATACCCGATGTATATACCAATGTATGTATAAAAATATAAATAGCCTTGTACATGATTATTATTGATAACAAAACCGATTCTTTTCCCAATTTGCAATACGCGTTAAAATTACCGCGTGAAAATAATTACCTACTCAAGTAATTGCCCTTCTTGCTCCTAAAACAAACCTTCCAACGGCGAATAAATACTAAATATGTGAACCAAGCCATCAAGGATTGCTTGCTTTCGAGCAGAATCAGATTCTTAATTGCTGACATTAATATTTTCAGCAGTAGTTCACTCTGTGCTGATCTGTTAACCACTTATTGAATACTCATCCCTTAAAAGAAGACTTGTATATGACCATCCCAATTTTAGCAGAAGATTCTTAATTGCTGACTCATTGCATTACTATAAATTACCCCTCCGGCTGAAGACTAGTGGTAGGTGGTCCCGCGGAGCTTTCGGAGAAGGGAGAAAGCCTTTTATAAGTCTGTAATAGGTGCGAGTAAGCAAGACGCGGAAGGGAGAAAAAAATTCATAGAAAGAAAAGGCAAAGCTCCGTAACACAATGGACTCCCCTACTACACTCAGACGTTTTATTTATTGTTAAATTTGTGTCAAACCTAAATAAAACGACATGAATTATTTGGATTTAGAGATCAAACGACTTCGTTAAAAGGCACATTTTTCATTTTAATTCTCAGAGAGTAAAAAAAAATGTTGAGACAAGATTTAGTTAAAATGTAAGAATCGAGTCGAGTATTATAAAATTTTATTTATGAATATTTTTTTATTAGTATTTTTACATTCAACTTATAAAGCACGATGCTTTAATCTTAAAAAGAAGACTTTGAATCAACCAAAAGAAATTAAACACAACATTCCAAATTACAGCCACAAAATTAAAGACACAAAGGCCCAAACTTGGAAAGTTCCTTAAAGCTTTTACTCATGCAGTCGATATTTATAGAGGGCATAAAGTACTAGGGCTACTTTACTAACGTGTCACTTGGGTGACATGAGCGATAATAATTGACAATATTAATCTGATGTGAGTTCATGTTAGACATAATATGTAGAGATGTTACTCGGATATTTTTGTTGTAATTGAATGATTTTCTCAAGAATTCTGATAGTGTTTCTTGTAAAGCTTTTTTCTTATCTCCTATAATGCACTCCACTTATAAAAAAACCCAGCAATCCGAAATCTCAAAACAACTAATTGGTGAGCCGAAGTTTGGTTTTCATAGCATCAACATGTAATAACAATGACACAAAACTCTAACGAATAACAAAAATTAGCATAATCTAATAACATGTCTAAGTCAACAACAAATTAGCAGATTTTCACACATTAATAAAAAAATTCCACCACACTCTAGCAACCCATACAAGTAGTTACATCTCAACTATCTTAACTTTGCAATAGTCCCCGAGCTCTATATAAAGAGCTTAATAGCCAGCAGAGAAAATATCACTAGTAGAGAACATGAAGTACTCCCAAAGTGGTCCAGTCATATTGTTGCGATTCCTATTTGTTCTAACTCACATCTTTAGCTTATGTCAAGCTATCCCTAATGAGGACCAGCTCCAAACCTACATTGTCTTTGTTAGGAAACCAGAGGAGGTAGGATCACCCCAACCCCAAGATTTGGATATTTGGTACCGATCCTTTGTTCCACCAACCCCGAGCTTGACAACCCAACGCGTAGGTCATACGTACCGCAATGTCATGACGGGGTTTGCTGCGAGACTAACTTCGGAGGAAGTGAGGGCCATGGAGAAGAAAGTGTTGGAAAAATGAATTAAGCCCAAATGGGCCCAAATGTCCAAAAGTCCAAGTCAAGTGGAAGTGTAAAAGCCAAATTATTAAGGAAGTGGAAAGGGAGTGTCCCACATTGGTTTGTGCAAAGAAAAAAATTCAAGTTTATAAGTGATTTTTTCCCTTCACATTCTAATTGGTTGACTACTCCCTAGGTTGACTTTTAGTTGACTTTTGGTTGACTTTCCGTTGACTGCAAGGACGGTTTTAGCACCGTCCGAGCACGAGTACGGGCATGGGCGCAAGACCGGGACCGGGACCGGACACGGGCTCGAGGCCGAGAGCGGGTACTTGGGTGCATTGAGGTGTACTTGGCACTTTGCACGCTCTCCGAACGGATACGAGGTGGCAAATAAGGTCAACCAGCGAGTGACACGTGGAGGACCGGATCAGGACAAGGCTGTCAATTCAGCGACGGGATGCGAGGGGCCAACGGATAAGTCTGGTCTCTGAACGGACACGAGGTGGCAGATAAAGTCAACCAACGAGTGACACGTGGCGGACCAGATCAGGATAAGGCTGTCTCCCGAAAGGGTGCGATGGAGTGGATCTGGATAAGGCTTCCAGACAGCCTTCCAAAGGGGTGCGACGGACTGGATAAGGGCCAAGCTTATTCAGAAGAGTCTCTAGACAGGAAACTCAATAGTCGCGTCCCCTTGGAGTGGCTGATCCCCTTGCCTCGTCCAGCCTATAAATAGGCCCTCCCTCTACCATTTCCAATTATCCCAGCGACAAGCATTCGGTAGCGATTCGTCTTCCTCTCTTCTCCCATTCTACATACTAGTAATAAGCGTCCGAAAGTTCTGGGTATATAAGGGTTCATCCGAAAGGTTCGAGAGTCATGTGCAACTATCTTGGAACCACCCGAATAGTCGTTGTATCTTGGGGATGATTGCCATAGCCCATACACACTGAAATATACGGGGCAATCTCATCTTACGGAGAAAGGGTCTAACACTTATCTTGATTGTGCCCGATCCTAATCAAGTACTCGTATCCAGAAACAACAAAAAGACGAGTTCGTGTCAGCTTTTCCTGAGAGGGTCCTAAAATATCAAACAACTCGCACTCCTCAGTTCCTTGGCCTTAACCAAGGTTCAGGATTCTGGGATCAGGTCAGCTACAGGGAGGGTTAAATAATTGCGGTTATCGGCTCTGGTATAGACCCTAAGCATCCATCGTTCGATGGGCTAAGGATGCTTGTCCCGCCTGCAAAATGGAAGAGGAAGTACGAGTTTGAGAAGCCATTCTGCACCAATAAGATAATTGGTGCTAAGAATTTTGTTGATTGTGGAAAACCTCCACTGGATGATTTTGGACATGGGACACACACGGCAAGTACAGTGGCTGGAAGGCTAGTGGAAGAAGCAGAGTCCCTTGGGCAGTACAATAGAACAGCAACCGGCATTACGCCATTGGCCCATTTGGTGATTTACAAAGTCGGTGATGGCCGCAGCATCCCGAATGCCATTATTGCAGCGATGGACACTGCCATTGAGGATGGCACCGACGTGCTTTTGCTCTCCCTCGGTGACAAGTCACTTCCGTTCTATGATGATTCCATAGCAATTGCAGCATTCTAGGCAATTCAGAAAGAGTCTTTGTCACCTGCTCTGCTAGTATCAGCCTTCGAAATTCTCTTTGACCCCATCGCCTCTTGTCTTTGGTGTCCCGTATGCTCCTCAGGTTGCTACATGGTCATGGTGAGGACCGAGCTTGTCAAGCCCAAGAATCATGAAACCGGATATTCTAGGCCCTGGTGACCACATTCTTACAGTCTGGCCAACAGATGTCACGCCTGATTGTGACTTTTCAACAGATACAAAATCGACATTTGTTGTCTATTCGGGCACTTCCATGTCGGCCCCTCATCTATCTGGCATTGCCGTATTGCTCAAAAGCATGCATCTCGACTAGTCTCCTGCTGCAATAAAATCCACAATCATGATAATGGCTGATAATAGATCAAGAGTTTGACCTTGTTAATGCCTTCTCCATAGGATTAGGCCAACCAAACCCTTCAAAAGTTGATGACCCAGGGCTCGTATATGACATCCATGCCAATAATTATATTCTGTATGTATGCAGCCTCAAGTATACCAACCAACAGGTTGGACAAATTGTGCAACAAACTGTGAACTGCTCAGAGAGCTCAAGTATACCCAAACCATAGCTCAACTACCCATAATTCTCGATTCACCTCAGACCAAGCAGCACTCAGACATACACGAAAACCATCACCAATGTTGGCGAGCCGAGTTCTGTTAGGATTTATATATAAACTATAATTCATAACCCAAAGCTCACATGTAAACTATTAAGATTGACTGAATACGGAAGCGTACCTGAATCTATAGTGAAGAACGTGAACATAGAAGATGGGTTAGCCTTCTGAGTTATGACAATCCTCAAAGAATTCATTCAGTTTTCTCTGCCTAATCTCAATGGGAAGAGTAGTGTTAGCAGCTTGTCTAACCTGGGGACCATGACTCTATTTTATAAGGGGTAAAACCCTAATTTCTGTAGTTATGGATTTACCCATAATAAAACCTTAATGTGCTTATTGTCTCTACACATTAAAGGCCCACATTCTATTAGATACATTAAAGCCCAAAACTTATTTGATTACTTTTAATTGGGCTCAACCAAACATGACAACCCATTATATGATTATTTCACATATAAGTCCAACGTTGGATCAAGGATCCAACAATCTCCCACTTGGACTATATGTGTAACCTTATCATCATGTAATGTATACCTTATTAAGCTCATTTTACTGTCATTGCTTAAATGAATCTATAACTAATCTCGTTCGTCAATCATACCAACATAGGATCAAAGCAACCTTTGTTACATTCATTTCGTAACTCGACCCATCAATGATCACAATATGATATAGCTGAATAATATAGATTATGACGTGGATGTGTAGCATGGAAATATCATGTAACGTGACCAAAACATGCCTATTTCCAACTGGTTCAACCTTAAACCTTATTGAGATCAACCAAACCAAAAATAGAGTATGAATAAATACCAAACTTTAATTCTGCAGCAAATAACTTGAAAATATCTATAAACTGAAATAACCAGAAACATGTCTATCAGAACATCCAAATTAGAAACTCCTAATAAAACTGAATATCCTCAATAAAGACAATGCCCATACGAGCAATATGCTCATGAAACATTTTGGGTGTCAATACCTTTGTAAGTGGATCCGCAATCATGAAGTTTGCCCCAATATGTTCTATAGACAATTGACCATACTGAATTCTTTTAGAGTTCCGAATGATCTCAAGTTGATTTGATCTCCTATATGTGAGCATATAACCTTTTGTTCTCTATAAGTACCTCATAACTCTTTTGACTACTTTCCAATGAGCTAATCCTGGATTGCTCAAATATCTACCTAACATCCCTGTAATGAATGCAATACCTGGACACGTATAAACCTAAGCATACATCAGACTTCCAACTATAGACGCATATGGAAATCAATGCATTTTTGCTTTCTCTAAAATATTCTTACGACACTGTTCAAGATTGTAACTTTTTCACTTATGAGATATATGTATCCAAATCTTAAAAAATTATCTGTGAATGTTATAAAGTATTGTTGACCATTCCAAGCTAGTGTCGAAAATGGTCCACAAATATCTGTATGGATTAAATCTAGTACATCCATAGCTCTATTGCCCTCATATCCCCTTTGATGGGTTGTCTTTCCCTTTATACAATTAATGCAAATATCAAAATTTGCATAATCTAAAGAGTCCAAAATTTTGTTTGACTCTAATCTTTCTATCACTTTTCGAGAGATATGACCTAACCTTTGGTGCCATAACGAAGCTGGATTCTCATTAATCACTTATCGCTTATGAGGTCGTGTACTTAATTGCATGGATTGATTATATGAAATAATTATTTCAACCAAATATAGATTATCATAAACTAACAAAGAACCATAACCAACTAAATTTGAATCATGAAACAAGCT
Source organism: Hypericum perforatum (assembly GCA_012979155.1). NCBI lineage: Eukaryota > Viridiplantae > Streptophyta > Magnoliopsida > Malpighiales > Hypericaceae > Hypericum > Hypericum perforatum. The sequence goes on along the minus strand of SOPF01025314.1, from coordinate 24,404 downwards.
AAATTTTCTATTCCCAAAAGAACAAGAATAACCAGATTTGTCCAATACAGGAATGGAAATCAAATTCTATCTAAATGTTGGTGCCACAAATATTTTCAAAAGATCCAAATAATGTCTAGTCTTTAACAATAATCTGAATGTCCATATTGCTTCAACTTTAGCTGATTTGCCATCGCCCACAAAGATGAGTCTTTCAGCATCACTTGGCTTTCGGCAATTCAGATAACCCTGCATAGACACACTTACGTAGGTAGTAGCACCTGAATCTATCCACTAAGTATGTCTAGGTACCAAAATTAAATTAACTGTAGTACAACCCAAGTTCAGAAGTGTACCCTCAACTCCATAAAAAGAGATAACTTTTTTCATCAGATTTCTTTTATTGTTTCTTTTCTGGTGCTTTATCTGCAGCATCATTTTTTCTTTTCTTGCTTTTGTCTTTATTCCTCATTGAGATAAGGTTTGTCAAGAGTGTACCAATTTCAGACCTTTCATTCTCGACAAACTGTCTCAATATCAGCAAGATATTCATCAACTGTCAAAATTTCTTCTTACACAGTGTCTCTCAATGCCTTAGGAATAACTTTCTTTATGATCATCATGCTCATCCTATTTGATCGCTCCTACTTTTTCTTCTCCCTCTTTTTTTAGAGGTACTCTCAGTTGTTAAAGCTGTGGGGCAGTCAATCCTTATGGCCAAATCCAAGTCCATGACCCCAAGCACTTTGAGGACATTTTTCTTCCAGGTCATGAAATTTGTACCATTCAGCATGGGGATCAAATTACTGTTGGCAAAAATATTCACAGGATTACTCATAGCTGAATAAGAGAACATATGCAAATTAACACAGCAAGCTCACATTAGCCTTAAACTGAAACAGTAATAAATTTAAATAATAGTATTATCCTATTTCAAGATACCAGACACTCAATTAATATTCTATCTTTGGATAAAATATTAACTTGTAAGTGATATCTTGTTATAGTAATTGAACATTGATAATAAGAGCATGTCAAATAATAAACCTTCCTTTGGGCTGATTGATTATTCACATGTAAAGCCAAAAAGATTATCACATGTTCATTACCACCTATTTATGCAAGTTAAAATAAAGATTTACCTTCCATTGAGCCGATAAATATTTACATAAAATACACATACACAACCTTTTGTATTTTATCGTAAACCAACTTTCACAATAGAGGTCACTTTGATAACTTATTGTGTCAATCGATTCACTTTAAATACATACAAATACTTAATATTTGAATTTAATACACAAATATCCCAAATGTTCAAGAAAATAACCGAATAATCAATTTTTTCTCGAACTCAATCCATATTTTTCTAAGCACACCGCAAAGATAATATACTGAATTTTTCTAAATTTTGTCCAAAATTATCCGAAATCTGAAAACCATAGATATATAAATCCAGAAACTATTTATTTTAATCCCATTGGATTTTTTTAAACGTCCGAAGTCATGAAATCATTATGACGAGAACTATACAATTCCTAACCAAAATCATAAGATTCCAAAACCACACAAAGTCTCCAAGAATCCATAAACCAATAAATTAATCCCTTTAACATAATGAAATTAATTCATGCATACCGAATTTAATAAATAATTTGTTTATCTGTAAACCTATTTTCACAAAAATTGAATCCATAATTGTTCATAAGCTTAATAACCATCGCACCGAATAAAAAAGTTGCACTAAATTTCATCAATGGTACCCAAATTTCTATATCTAAGCCGAGATTATGATCGTAAAGCATGGAACCTAATTTGCTGTACTAATTCATAAGCCTTAGTCTTAATAAAAAAACTCAAATCCTATTTTGGTATTTCCGAAAACACAAAAAGAAACAAAACCAAATTACCAATATTTCTTTTCCTAACCAAATGACGAACACTGGTGCCTATCCGAGCAGAGAAAGCTCTCTGGAAGGTGCTTCCCCGTGTTTCCCTGTGCTTCTCCACAAGGTTTTAAAAGATGCGGTCTGACTAGTGGTTCGACTGGTCGGACTATGAATTGTGACCCAGAATATCTTGGGTTTACATGAAAAATGGTAACCTTACAAACCGCCCAATTTTCGGTCGAACTGGGTGATTTTCTCTAAAATTGGAAAGGACCAGGCGGTTCAACCAAAAATTTGATATTTTAAACATTTTTTGTAAAATTTGTAGATTATTTTACTATATACCTATCTATATTTCAAAAAATTACATTAAAATATGAAGGAAAAATAATTCTGGTCAGATCGGTGGTTGTGCCAGTTAGACCGGTTGACCCGGGGTTGGACCCAAATTTGGGTCAACCTCCAGGTCATTTTTTAAAATCCTGCTTCTCCATAGCTTGCACCGTCCACGACCGTAGCACATCCCTTTATCCCATCACTCAAAGGATCAAGTACTTTCTTGTCGAAACTTTATCCCATCACTCAAAGGATCAAGTACTTTCTTGTCGAAAACTTCTTCCTCTGTTTAGCCGAAACCCGATTAAACAAAAACCCAACTCCCTTTTTTTTCCCGAAACCAAACACATCAACCCAACTCCCTTTTTGGCAACGATTAAATCGTAATGCTTGTGCCTGAGATCTTGATTAGTATATAGTTCAGAGCTGCCAAACTCGCCTTCTTTGTGCGGGCGATGAAGTGACGTGGGATCAAAAGTTCCAACCAAGCCAACCTCCTTATTTCTTCTTTTGCTTACAAGGTGTTTGACGAACTTACTCTAACAGCTTGTTTGGAAACCTAAAAAATGAAGGGAAAATAATTCCTTTCTTGAGTTTTAAAAAATTGAGTGTGTTTGGAACCATTTTTGGTAAGGAAAAGAATTCCTTTCCGGACTCAAACTCCTAATTTTGATTCTTTTCAAAAGAGGTCAGAATTGTTGGGACCAAAATGGAATTGTGCTTAAATACCAATTATACCCCTAGCCAAAAATAAAAATTACCCATTTTTTAACTCTCCCCTTTTCTCCCTTTAACACTTCTCTCACGACAGAGTCCTTTCTAACTCTTCCCTTTTCTCCCTTTAACTCCAAATTTCTCCAAATTGAAGAAAAGGAATGGCGACATGAAACTAACCTCCAGCGACATGGAGCTGAACTCTGGCGACTCGTTGCTTCGGCAATAGGTGGCTCACCTCCGACAACCTCAGATGTAAGTTTAGGGCTCTGGGTGTTAAGGGCTTTTGATTTTAGGGCTAAGGGCTTTGGGTTTTAGGCTGGAACGTCGAAATTAGTTTTCATGACCAACTCTCGGCCGCACCACCTCTGCTCTCTAGGTAGGGTTTTCAGATATTAAAATAAATTAGGGTTTCTAATTTGGGGATTTTTTTGCTAGGGTTGTAGTTTAGGTTCGATTAATATTTGGGTTCTGCTAGCAGATATGAACAGGGCATGGTTACACTTATTATAGAATTAATCAACTGTTTGGAAACCCATTAATTATTATTTTGATTAATTAATAAAAAGTTTAAATTCTATTTTATGGGTTCCATTTTCCAGTTTGCTCATAGGAATTGCATCCAGAGGTGGTGTGGCGAAAAGGGAAATATCACTTGCGAAATTTCAAATGTTGCTGCAGATGATGATTTTATACTTATTGTTCTATACTTGAACCAAGCCCATTTTATAACTTTGGCTCCAAGTTGTCAGAGGAAATATATGTTCTTTGCATTGTCTGTCTTGTGTTGATTTGTTCAATGGTTATCTTATATTTTTAAATGTTTAGATGTTATACTTGGTTCTAAGGGTATTATTGTAATAAAACCAAATCAATTCTTATATTAGAATTTTGATTCCAAATAAGAAAATAGGAAAGTAATTCCTTTCCAATTCCATTTTGTTAAGTTAAAAGAATTCTTTTCCAATATGATTTGGTTCCAAACAAGCTGTAAGAGATTTTTGCTCGACACTAGCAGGATAGGAAACAAGTTGGAGGATGTGAGGATGGGGTTCTAAAATAATTCTCTTGGCAAACACAATCCCTTCCCTGGAACAGTTTTTTGCCACCACCGGTGGCCTTCGCACGATGAACCGATGGCCACCGGACCCAATCCTTCCTCCTCCGCTTCCTACGATGGCCACCATTTGGACACTGGATGTTGGCCCCCTCCTCCTACACCCAGGCCACACCACCCATCCTCTAATGTTGGCCCCCTCTTCCCAGACCTAACGATGGGTGGATCACATGGAGTGGGGCCGTGGTTGTCTGGAACTGCAAGACTCCCCCTCGCACATCCCTTTTCTGAGGGTGTTTGGTTTCGCTCGACTATAGGTGGCCACTCCAGGCCGAACTACCAGGCATCCGACACGCGCTCCCCCAGCTGAGTCTAATGATGGCTGGATTGCAAGGCTTGGTGTCGACCCTATTCGATGCCCAACTTTCTAGCCCCAATGTTCCATAAGCACACGCACCACAGACAAATTTTCCGTGCTCCTCCACTACGATGGTTGTCTACAGCCTCACACCGATGTGGTCGATAGTGTACTCAAGCCCTCCTTAGTCGTTACTACCGATCCAAATATTATCGTGAGTGCAACTCCTCCCTTGATCACCGCCATGCTAATGTCATATGTGGACCCCACTGAGAGGATCATCATTGTCCTTCCTCTCGGTGACATTAGCTATTGGGTAGGTGTTGCCCCTCCTTCGCACATCCCTCCACAATCACAGCAAGTCGGCCTCACCTCTTTGCTGTTGCACTATACAGAGGAGGGTTTTTTTATTTCATGCAGAGACTTGTAACGTATGTAAAGGATCATCATGATCAAGCAACTAGTTCTTCATCGGGCTTTGATCCGCAGCACCTTTGGTTTGCATTTGTTTAATTTTTGCAGGTGTACTCGAGCCAGTCTACTACATCTCACATTTCCTTGAAAGAGGTCCCAGCCGTGGGGGATGTCCATAGTTTGCTTAATTTGGGATCACGGACTTTTACTCCGGTAGTGAGCTGTGATCCCAGCTCTAGGGAAGTGTCTTTCCCTTTATCTTATGCTATTTTTGGGAGGACTGCTAGCCTTTCTGTTGATTTTGTATGGGGCACTGAGCCACCTGTTGATAATCTGATGCCTAGAACATTTCTTGACTCTGTGGCGGGCACTGAGCCTTGACCTAATTTGGCCGCTGTGCAAATGGGTCATGCCAAAATTTTGGCAAGGACATAGATGATTGACTTGGATCTTGCTGCCACCTTAGCCATGGGGGGTTTCTGTAGTCTGTTAGTGCAGAGGACTTTCTCTCAGGCCATTCATAGTCTAGACCTCGTCCCTGGTGTGAGGGGAGTTTTTGTCCCTTCTCATGATGTTCCTTTGTCGTCTGCTGCTGTTGTTTCGACTAGTGCCTATACTAACATTGCAGCTATACAGACAGTTTCACATACTACTAGTTTTCCGAGTGTAGCGGAGCACACGGAGCAGCGAGAGACCCTAGCTGCGAAGGGAGTCTCTAGTCAGCACATGCAGGGGACTCGTCTATAGTCCATCTCGGGTCTAAACCATGTCCCTGGTTTGAGGGGAGTCTCTATCCTTTATTTGATATTTCTACGACCCCTGTTGTTATTGCCTTGGATTACACACCCACTAATATTTTAGCTCCACAGTTTAACTCTTAGGCTAGCTGTTGGTCGAGAGTATTGGTAGTTACTGATCCGCGTGAAGCCTCAGCTATGGGGAGAGTTCATAATTTGCTAGTGCAGATGTCTAGTTCTTTTCCCTCCTAGGAATCCATGCTTGACCCCGGAGCCAGGGAAGTGTCTGTCCTTCCTACAGTTTCTATTGGCCCTATTTTACCTGCTAAGGCTTTAGTGAGACAGTGTGCGCAGTTTGATCTCTCGTAGGATATACTCTAGGTGATCAGGGATGCAGCCACTAAAGCTAGCCATGCATCGCAGATCGATAGTATGGCTTCAGAGCCACCGCAGGCAGGGCAGACTTCATCGTCTACCACGACATCCACTTAGTTTCCCTAGTAGCTAGGCGCCCCTCCTAGGCAGGGTAGAGCTTGAGCCCGCCAAGGCTTGGCCCACTTAGGTCAGTTTAGTACTGGACTACAGAGAGGTCGATGTAGAGATCCAGTTCCAGGACATACCTCCCGTATGCTTTTTCTACAAGGCACGGGGATACATTCGCAATGCCTACAAATACCTGGCTTCATCAAAAGTGACGCAACCTGAGACGAGTATGACTGCAGCAAAGATACAAGGTCATACAGAGCTAGCCCATCGAGTAGAGGAGGCCTCAAAGGGGTGTGTTTGGCAGAGCAGGGGACGTGTGATTTTAGCAAGTCCGAATCACATAACCTCACTTCCCCTAGCTGACACAGACACTTTTCCCCCTCGGTGATGGGGAATGTGTTTACCACTCTAGAGGATGTTAATGAGCAAGACAAGATAATATTTAAGGAGATAGTAGTGGTGGGTACTCGAATTGGGGTTGGACCTTCCACTGAGATCTGTTGGGAGGCTTTGATACAAGAGACTTCTCTAGGAGTCATTGTAGATGTAGATCACTTGGGAGACACATGGGATAATGACAACACGAGAGTCCCACGAGTAGGTAGTAGGTTATAAGGTCAGAGATCTAGAGTAGAGCCTGATAGGCAAATAGTTGGTGATTGAGTTAAGAGGGTCACCAGTCCGAGTTTAGATGTAGTTTCTGGCTTTTGGTCCACTAGTGTTAGGATATGGTGCTGGTTGGGATAGAGCAAGTTAGTCTCAAAGAGGGTACTATGCCCATTTTCGGAATGATCGACACGCAGGTTATTGAAGTGGATGACTTGTCAGAGTCTAGTTAGCAAATGGCATTGATAGTGGGTGGTCAGACTTGGGCAAACCCAACTGAGAAGAGTTCAGAGGAGGAGCAGGCTCCACCCTTGCATACGAGGAGACAACACATGCGCCTGAAGGGTACGGTCTTAATAGATCTACTCCCACAGGGTCTATGAATATTCTTTATTAGAATATTCAGGGTATCAGGTTCGTGCATGCCCATACACAGTTTCGGGAGCACTGCTTGTGTCACAAGCCATCTTGGGTGGCTATTGCTGAGTCGATGGTATCATTTGATTCTATATATGAGCAGTTCTGGACATCACTGGGTTATTGGCTAGTTGGAGTTACAGACAGAGGGACAAAGATCCCGAACTTATAGGTACTTACTAGTTAGCCAGTCTCCCTACCGATTGAGATAGTCCTCTACACCTCACAGACTATGGTATGTTGGACTTCTTGGCTTTAGCATAGTATCTTATTGGGATTTGTCTATACACATGTTTGCTATTATAGGTAACGTGCTCTCTAGGATGACTTGATGACATTGCTGCCAGGACTGTTGATATTGATGAGGGACTTCAATGCCGTTTTAGGAGCTTATGAGAGGATGAGTCGATCCTTTCCCATTGCCTAGTCCTGCATTAACTTCCAGGCATACATCAGCTATATGGGACTGATGGACATTCCACTAACAGGCGCTTAGTACACATTCTCCAATAGAAGGGTGTCGAGTCACATAGAGTCTTGGCTAGATCGTGCACTAGTTTCTCCGAAGTTCATGGATCTCTAGCATATGGTGCAGTGTCGGGTCCTACTTTAGAATATCTCAGATCAAAGACCTATCATGTTGGAGTGCAGGGAGAGCAGGGTCTCACGGAGTCCTAGGCCTTTTAATTTCAGGTGATGTGGTCGTCCTATGTAGATTTTTTGACCTTGGTGAGATGGACATGGCTAGCTCGAGCAGTGGTAGATTCTACTATTTCCTCTTTGACAAGTAAACTATGTTGGCTAAAGTGGGCATTGGTTACCTAGAATAAAGAGGTATTTGGGGATATTAGGTAGAACCTTGTTGCAATAGAGATCCGGATTGAGGAGGTGCAGTGACGGATTGAGATTGAGGGGCCTCAGGATGATCTGGTCATTTAGGAGATGGAGGCGCTAAGGGAGTACAACATCGCACAGGAGCGGTAGAGTACCTTCTTGTGACAGGGACTTTACCTTCTTCCACTGTAGCATGCAGATTTGCAGGAGTTGCTTGTGTATTTCATCGATAATAATTGATGGCCAGCTTTTGGAGGATCCAGGCTGCATTTGTGAGCATATTATTTTATACTATTTACAAATATTTGTAGATTCGGGTCCTCCCCTGGACCTATCTGCTATAGATCCTCTAGAGTCCATTTTGGATAGCCGTGTTCGTGAGGATCAGAATGTGGAGCTAGTTTCGGTCCCATCACCAGAGGAGGTATGCCATACTATTTTTGGTATGAGCCTAGATAGTGCTCCTGGGTAGGATGGTTTTGGTGGACATTTTTTTCAGACTGCATGGGATATAGTAGGTTCGGATATTGTGAGTGCTGTGCATGAGTTTTTTACCACCCATTATCTTTTGATTAGGCTTAATGTCAACTTTGTAGTATTGATCTCGAAGATCCTGGGGTCCCAGCGTATTGACAAAGATCTTGGCCTCTCATTTTGGTATGATCCTCAACTCCCTCCTTTCATTTTATCAGTTTAGATTTGATATGGGTTGCAGGATTCACGACTGCATGGCATTGGCTTCAGAGGGTATCAATTGCCTAGCCAGACGATGGAGTGGTGGCAATATAGCCATCAAGGTAGATATTCAGAAGGCTTTTGATACCCTCCGTTGAGACTTTCTCACGGCATTACTCTGTGCCTGGGGTTTTACCGAGTCTTTTGTAGAGATGGTGATTAGTATACTACACTTGGTTGACGGGTCCTAACAGAATACTTTGTCTATTCTCAAAGGGTGTGCCAGGGAGACCCACTATCCCTGCTACTATTCATCACGGTAGAGGAGACCTTCAGCAAGATGTTACAACAGGCAGTAGACTAAGGATCTTTTACTAGTTTTGTAGGCAGGTCAGAGCAGTGCTTTCCCATCCCATTTACTATACGCTGACAATGTTATCATCTTTGGGTAGGCTTCCAAGGCCAACTACTGCTTACTATTATAGGTTCTACAAGACTATGCGGCAATGTCAGGTTAACACTACAACCCGGCGAAGTCTCGAGTATACTTTAGTGAGAGCATGACTCCTAGATAGCACAGAGGGTTGCTAGACATTTTGGGGATATCAGTAGATTAGCTCCCGCTTACTTACTTAGGCATTCCTCTTTTTTGTGGGTCCCCTTGTCGTAGCTACTTGTAGGGCATTGCAAATACCATCATTAGCAAGTTTGCCCGGTGGAAGGGGTCTTTTCCTATTTATAGCAGGCAATGTTTGCTTAGTACATGCAATTATTCTGGGCTCCTTAACTCACTCCATGATGATTTACCAGTGGCCGGTAGCACTTTTGGAGTAGATAGATGCGTGCATGAGGAACTTCATGTGGATAAGAGATATCCATCGAAGGGCCTCCTGCACAGTGTCTTGGGATTGCGTATGCACCCCGTAGGAGGAAGGTGGGCTGGGTCTTTGATCTATTCAATAGGTGAACTTAGTTTTCCTGAGCTGGCTCACCTAGTCTATCTTACACAGGCCAGCCCGATACTTTGATTACATTAGAGATCGTCTGATCGACATGGCACATACAACACCACGGAGATATGTGCATTCTTCCATTTTGAGAGGAGTCTAAAGTTGCTTACTAGACATTGTCTGATCTTCTCGGGTGTTGGTCAAGGAGGATTCCATGGCCAACTTCTGGATGGACAACTAGCTAGGGTACATGATTGCATAGAAGTTTGGTCTTCTAGAGCATCTTTACCCGCGGTTCACCTTCACGGTAGTAGATTACTAGCGAGATGGGTGCTGGCAATTGCATAGGAGATTCTACGAGGCATTTTCGATGATCATACAAGATATTTGTAGACACAGGCTCGACCCACTAGGTAGTGACAGGACAGTCTGGGTGCATGCTCGAGATGGCTTCCTTACTTTTGGAGCTGCTTACGACCATCTCTGCCCCTCTCACTTGCTAGTACATTAGGACTCCTGGATCTGGGATGTGGCAATTCTGCCGCAGAGGTCCGTGTTTTTATGGCGGACCATTCTCGGAGGTCTTCCCACCACTAACATCGTACTTTGCCGAGGTGTCGTGGGCCCGAGCATTTGCTATATGTGCCTTGCAGATGCGGAGTCATTCGACCATATGCTGATTCAATGCCTGATTGCAGCCACCTTTTGGAGATACATTTTCAGTCTTTTTGGGGTTCAATAAAGGCCATTCTTGAGCCTCAATGAGCTCATGACGGAGGCAATGCGGTAATAGTTCAGCCTCCAGGTTGGTGTGCTATAGAGGGTGGCGGTTGTGATTACGGGCTAGTTGTTGTGGATGGAGCACACAATGCGCGCACTTTTTGTGATCAGTGCCAGAGCCTAGATGCATTGCTTGCGCTCTTTTGTTGCATGGTGAGCGAGACTGCCATCTTCGACATTGGGTAATGTTTCTCCTCACAGAGGGAGTAGACTCTATTTTGTGATCTCCATATTGTGCCAAGGTCGGGTAGGGCGCCACGCACTATCGAGGTGACTTGGTGATGCCCTCCTCTGGGCTGGCTTAAGTGCAATATGGATGGAAGCTCTCTTGGAGTTTCGAGATTGGGTCGCTCAGTGGGGGTGTTCCACACATGCCAGGGTTTCATCTAAGGATGCTTCAGTCACTCTATCCCGAGCTACTTTGCTTTCGAGGAGGAACTCTTGGCAGCCATCCTTGTAGTAGAGTTCGCACATAGGCATGGCTGACGTAGACTGTGGCTAGAGACAGACTCCATGTACGTATTGTCGAGGTTTCAGATGCCACATGCTGAGGTCCCATGGCACTGGCAGTCCCGCTGGCTGCAGATGCTTCAGCTCAAAGCACAGCTCTAGATGTACATCATGTATATTTTCCGAGAGGGAAATATGGCGGCAGATGCTCTGACTCCACCTCACAGAGGATGGCTGGTGGCCGAGCTTTCCAGCTTCGCTGATCAGCCACATCAGACGGGACATGTCAGAACAACCCTTCTACAGGTTCGTCCCTTGACGATATTTTTCTGGCTGTTCCCGTTGACCTGTTTGTTTTCCTGCTCTGACTACTAGGATTGTTGGGTTAGCATAGATTTTGGCTGGCTAGCTTTTCAGTACCAGACTACCAGGCTTGTTGGCTAGCTGGTGAGGGGTTATATGCCCCACCTGACTGCTAGGACTGTAGGCTAGCAGGTGTGTTGAGGGCTCGAGACTGATTTGTATCTTTTTTCTTTTTATTTGATGGGTTGTTTTAGTAAAAAAAAACAAAAAAAAAACAAACGATGAACACCATAAACACATCACAAAAGATAACATAAACTATCGCATGTAATCGCAGAGAAAACAATAATTCATGCGAGAGAAATATTTTAATTCTCCGAAGTCTCACTATCGTTGTCATGCGAAGGTAACAGTAACCAAGTTTAATCCTCCGATCACTGTCGATCTCCCTTTTCTTTATTCTTAATGTTCACGAAACCTTAATCCAAAAAAGCACATTTAATTCCAATAAGAATGACCATGGATAACATGAACAATCGCAAGACCAAATCGGAATTTGTTGTTACGGAAATCCAAAATAAACAACGACAATAATTAATCTTTAAAGATTAATAGTCATGCGATAGAACCCTAATTACTCCTTTTCTGAATTAATTCCTTAACATAACTTCTCGATCTAAGTCCATAAAAGGAACCAAAAACGATTCCTTAATTCATAGAATCCAATCCAAAACAAACTTAAATCAGGAATATGTAATAGCGATCAACTTTTCATAGAAACCCGATCGAATCAACAAATTATTACCGATAATATGACATTAAATCAACTGACGGAGTTTCAATGGTTTTCGATCATTACGATCAATATTTAATCCGTCCAAATTTGACACATAATCGATTCAGAAACGATTGAACACAGAAATTACAATTTTAATAATCTATCATGACAGACTTCAGACTTCTAGTACCACTTATTAGGATTTATATATAAACTGTAATCCATAACCCAAAGATCTCATGTAAACTATTAAGATTGACTGAATGCGAAACCGTACCTGAATCCATAGTGAAAAACATAATCGTGGAAGATGGGTTGGCCTTCCGAGTTATGACAAACCTCAGAAAATTCCTTCAATTTTCTCTGCCTAATCTCAATGGAAAGAGTAGTGTAGCAGCTTGTCTAAGCCGGGGACCATGACCCTATTTTATAAGGGGTAAATTTCCGTAATTATGGTTGTGTCCATAACAATACCTTAATTTGCCTAATGTCTCTACACATTAAAGGCTCACACCCTATTAGATACATTAAAGCCCAAAACTTATTTGATCACTTTTAAATGGGCTCAACCGAACATGATAGCCCATTACATGATTATTTCACATATAAGTCCAACGTTGGATCAAGGATCCAACAAGTTCGTGTTACACTTCCATGGTGTGTTTGGTACGACTTCTGGATAGTACTGAAACTATAGGACATGACAGTACTGAACAGAACTTGTTGTTCTAGCTGTACTATCCTACGTTTGGTTATTTCAGTACATGATTGGATATTTTGTCTATTTCTCTATTTCATTTGTGTAATAATTTAATTAAAATTTTGTTAAAGACAAAAATATTGTTCATAATAACAGTAGATAATATTCATTGAATTGAGTAAAATCAATTATTAAATTTACAATAATGTTATATCATAAGAATAAAATATTAAAACTAAATATTCAAAAATAATCCTTACGAATTTAGATCATTTTTAATATGGTATCATATAATTTAACAAATATTTTTTTTGTAAAGATAAAATATTATTAAGAATCATTCATACATGTACAATGTATAACAAACGCATATGTTAAATTTATTTATTTAATAGACTCACTAAAATAATATCATTGTAAATATGTATGTAGTGATCAAATATATGGATTAACCATTATAATATTTTCATATGGATTTATATCTAAAATATGAAATACAAAAAATCTAAATGAATCCCAATTAAAAAAAATGTATATAAAATCTAAAAATTTTATAATAAAGAAAATGATTATTAGTGATTGAATTAATATGATAAAAAATAAGAAAAAAGAAATAATATAGGGTAATATGGTAAAAACATGTTACAAGAAATTTCTGTCATTTGGACAAAAAATTTTGTCCCACGGAAATAGGTGGGACAAGAAATTGGAAGTGAGCTTGGACAATGATTCAATTTTGTCCTGTCCATTTCTTGTACCAAACATAAGCTTGGACAAAATTTTTTGTCCATTTCTGTCCAAGCCATAGTAACAAACGCACTCCCAAGATCGTCCCTCCACCAGGAGTCGAAGTCAAGGTAACCCCGAGCATTATCTCTTTCAGTAAGGTGAACCAGAAAGCCACGTTCAAGGTGACGTTCAGCAGAAAGGGCGACATCACTTCGGCGGTCTCTCAAGGGTATCTGATGTGGGTTTCCGGTGACCGGACGGTGAGGAGTCCGATCGTAGTTCAGTTTGTGTGAGGTTTAGTCCTACATGTTTCTGAGTGTAGGAAGTACGTACTTGGAAGATTATGCCGATATGAATAAGTATCAAATATAGTTATCATATCGTATTTCAAATTAAGTAATTTATCAAATATATTGTGTTTATTAAAAGAGGACAATGATATTACGACTTACCATTAAGTGACGGAAATTCAGATTGATTAATAATTAAGTAACATTTTGACTTCGACTTATTTTTAGTACAAAAAAATACATCTACCCTAATCCCTCTCGGTGATTTGGTTCAAGTAAGATCCAAACGTCGGGTTGCTCATTAGTTATAATGTCCTCTCTCAATTTATTAGTGCTTAATCAAGGTTTCGTACGACCTATTCCTCTCTCGGGATGCAAATGACAAAACTAATTCACATGACCAACTTGATGTGAATTAATTTTGTCAAAATGACAAGCCAGATTGTGAATTAGTTTTGTGAATTAGTTTTGGGATGCAAATGACAAAACTAATTCACATGACCAACCTAACCAATAGTCCTGACAATCAGGTGGGATGCAAATGACAAAACTAATTCAACAAGCCAGGTAGTTAGCTTGTATATGAATTCTGAAAATCGAACTCGTAGAAGAGATGCAGCTTTTTCTACAAATAACTAATGAGTACAATTTTACAAAGTGAAATGGTAGATGATGACAAATAAAACATGTTATATTCTTTGAATTGATTTTAAAAAAATAATTTAGAAAATACATAGTTTTACGCTTTATAATACTTCTGTTGCAGTAGTTATTACATCTTTAAGATATCTCAAAATTGTATTTCATTTATCTTAAAAAATATGCATATCGCACTAATATAGTTAGGTGAGCATAATCAATTATAATGCATCATATATGTATACCAAGTTGATGGATGGAGTACTTTGAAAAATAGAATAGTTTTTATACTTTTCAATATTAGCAATGTAATAGTTATTATATCTCTACGACATCCAAATTAATTTTTATTTCTCTTACAAAATTATAAAGATTGCACTAATATAATCAGATGGATATAAAGTTGTACTAATGTATTGTATGTGGATATCAAACTATTATGTTAAGTAATTTGGATAATAGATAATTTTACTCTTTATAATAATAATAAAGTTATAATAATTAATAAGTCTTTAGAATATTTCAAATTGTAGAGCATATTGATTGCACTAATATAACTAAATGCACATTAAGTAATGACAACATGTTGTATGTATATCAAATTAATGTGTGATATAATTTGGAAAATAGATTGATTCTACTTTTTATAATATTACTATTGGACTATCAGAAATATTATAACAATGAGTAATGCAAGTGAAAAGATTAAAGTAAATCCCAATATGTTGATATATATGGGCTTTACGATGCACTATCTAAAAAGATACAAATCGACTTTAACATATTTGTTTTTTAAGTAGAATTTTATTACAACCAAGATTTAAAATATGGTTATTTAGAAAAGAAATTGATTCATATTGAAAATTCTATATAAAGTATAGCGAGGAGGCAACCTCTTTCTATATCTTGCTCGTGAGCTGCCAAGTACCAGTCTAGCGAGAGTATTGGCGAAAAAGGATCGGTCCCATTCATTCTATTTTCAAGAATATATTTACCCATGCATAACACAAAAATAATAAGCTTTAATATTGGAGAGAACAGAAATTCAGCATGTGCTGGTCTAAGCCATAGTAAGACGTTCAGGTCTTAGCCCAGCTTATACCCAGTGTCTGATGCTTCTAAAGACAACATTAGATGCATCAACTATTTGTCCCCATCTTATTAACCAACTTGGTATTTCTTTAATTATTACCCATCAAGTATAATTAACACTAGAGATGGAAGCATGCCAATCGCTACCATGACTCTCCATGCATTATGATTGGGCAATTTGATGGAAAATCTAAAAAAAACCAAATAACCAAAAGTGGAGCCAACGTTGATGAAAATCTAATGAAACCATAAAAGAACATGACGTTTGTTTAGAAATAAGAATAAACAAGAACTCTGAACATCAACACTGATCAACTACAGTTAGGCCAGCTCTAATGCCAAGTTCCATCAACGAATGCCCAATCAACAAGACTGCATACCTATATATAATAAAAAGGGCTCAAAGTTATTACTTTTTAATTAAATATGCAAGTCTAAATCAAAGCATCTCTCTCTACTTATGGTTAGTATTGTGGATCATAATTTACGTGGGAACAAGAGACATAAGCAGATCAGCAAGTTTGAACGGTGGAAGGGTTCCTCGCTTTCCCTCGCAGGAAGAGCTTGTCTAGTGCAGTCAGTTATCGTTAGCTCACTTACGCACTCCATGATGATATACCAGTGGCCAGTTTCACTCATAGATCGAGTGGACTCGTGTATGAGGAACTTCATATGGACCGGTGACATCCACAGACGGGCCTCCTGTACGGTGTCTTGGGACAGAGTCTGTATCCCAAAAGGGGAAGGCGGCCTCGGAATCAGATCGATCAGACAGGTGAATCTGGCATTCCTGAGTCGCCTCACCTGGACTATCTTACATGGCTCAGCACAGTATATGGACTGCATCCGAGCCCGCTTGATTGATAGGACAGACATGACAACCCGGAGGTACGTTCGCTCTTCTATCTTGAGGGGAGTGAGGAACTGCTTACCAGATATTGTTAGGTCTTCACGTGTGCTAGTGGGAGAGGACTCGACAGCCAATTTCTGGTTAGATAATTGGCTGGGTTACATTATAGCTGAGAGGGTGGGACTCCCGGAGCATCTTTATTCGCTGTGCACCTTCACGGTTGCAGACTGTTGGCAGGATGGTCGTTGGGTTTTTCATAGACGATTTTGCGCAGCTTTTCCGAATATTATCCGCGATATCAGACACCATCAGTTAGGTCCCCCAGGCAGTGACAGGACTGTATGGGCCCATTCTAGAGATGGCCTTCTGACTTCTAGATCTGCCTATGAGCATCTCCGACCTAGTCACCTCCCGGTTTGTTGGGGATCTTGGATCTGGGACGCCACCATACCCCCTAGGCGATCTGCTTTCTTATGGCGTGCTATTCTCGGCGCACTTCCCACTACAGACGCCATGTTTCACAGAGGATTCATCGGTCCAAACATTTGCTGCATGTGTTTGGCCGCTGCCGAGTATCTAGATCATCTGCTGATCAGATGTCCGATTGCTGCTGCCTTATGGAGATACATCTTTGGTATTTTTGGGGTCTCGTGGAGGCCATTCTTGAGCCTCAACGAGTTGATCACAAAGGGGATGCAGCAGCGCTTCAGTCCACAGGTGGATCGACTATGGAGGGTAGCTATCGTTTCTGCCGGTTGGCTTTTGTGGATGGAGCGCAATGCGCGCATCTTCAGTGACCAGCGACGGAGCTTAGATACACTGATTTTTCTGCTCCGCAGGTTGGTCAGTGAGACGGTAATCTTTGACTCAGGGAGGTGCTTCTCGTCAGTGCGTGAGCAGTCACTACTACGAGACCTCCGTATTACACCGAGGTCATGTCGGGCTCCGCGTATTATCGAGGTCACTTGGCGCTGCCCCCCTCCGAACTGGCTCAAGTACAATACGGATGGTAGTTCCTTGGGGGCCCCGGGACAGGGCCGATCGGCTGGAGTATTTCGCACTAGCAGAGGATTCGTCAGGGGTTGTTTCAGCAAGAGCATCTATAGCTATTTCGCTTTCGAGGCTGAACTCTTTGCGGCTATCCTAGCGGTGGAGGCAGCCCATGAGCGTGGATGGCACAGACTGTGGATCGAGACTGACTCTATGTATGTCCTCACCAGATTCCAGACCCCACAGGCGGCAGTCCCTTGGAGATGGCACTCCCGCTGGCTCCATATGACACAGATCCGAGCTCAGATGCTGATTCGCGTCACGCATATCTTCCGGGAGGGGAACTCTGTCGCGGATGCTCTGACACACCTCACAGAGGATGGCTGGTGGCCGAACCTTCCTTCCTCGCTCACAGGGTTGATAGGCCGCGACATGTCAGGCCAGCCCTACCACAGGTTTGTCCCTTGAGGACCTGATGTTTCTTCATCTGAGACCTGCTGTGGATGATGTGCCGGGCACTGAGCCTGGGCTATTAGGGATTCCGAGCGAATGGGTCATGCCGATTTTTCTGCATGATTTGTCTTTTGTAGTCTCTTCCCTCTTACCTCATCTGACTGCCAGGCTTGTTGGCTAGCTGGTGAGGCGCTATTTTGTACACCTCTCCCATGACTACCAGGCATGTTGGTTAGCTGGTGAGAGGTTTCTGCCCCACCTGACTACCAGGATTGTTGGTCAGCAGGTATTTTGTGGGCTTTCTGTGTTTGTTTGTATAACGCTTTTTATTTTATTTGATGGCAGTTCTTGAAAAAAAAAAAAGAGACATAAGCAGAGCGCCTGAAATGTGCAATGAGACATTGATAAAGATGGTACGACATCATCCAACCAAATTTGCTGCTACACTTCCCAATATAGCACTAACAATAATAAATCCCTAAACTAAGGGACCACCTATTTCATTTGTGATTGGCTTAACTGGAGACCTTATATCAACATAGGCATACTACGCTTAATTATCACACCTCTGAAAATTCAGACACACATATGAATTAGTAAAAGCAATGCAAAGCATCCAATGCTCTCTAGAAAGGTCTTATCCAGATGCTTAGCATCTCTTCAGATGGCATTCTGGATAAGTCTTATCTAGCCTCTTCACATCCTTTTGGAGCATGTTATGCTACTATTCAGTGCCTCGTATGGTTTTGGAATCTCGTCATCTGTTTAGATTCTAGATCATTCCGAACTTTACCAAAACTTTATGACTCCTCTAACTCCTCCATGATGTAGCATGCAAAGTACAAAGTTTACTTTAAAGCACCCAATGCTCTCCTTTGGTGTCCTTTTGGATGGCTCTCTGGATAAGCCCTATCCAAATACTTTACCCTTCAAATGGCACTCTAGATAAGCCTTATACAGCCTCTTCACATTCTTTTAGAGTATGGTATGCTAGTAAACAAAGTCATCTCTTCGTACGTCCCCAATCGTATCACTTGGTTCTGAGTTCAAAAATGCTAGTGCTTCCTTTATACAACACATACCAGGGTTTAGGGTTATGGATGGGGAGAACCAACCAGAGAAGATTGGAGAGGGTTGGGACGGGTGTAAAAGTCAAGGATGGAAGTAACCCGACCAATGTAACGGAGGAGGACATTGGTGTTGTGCACCTTGGATCTAGCAGTAAGCATAAGATGGGAGTCTCTTTAAATTAAATAAAGGAGGGGAGAGAAAAAGGAGAGGGGGTTACTACAAACTGGCCTTACCCATCAGAAAAGATAAAGGTAGGAAGGAGGGAAGGGGCAAGGGGACGGAGGCCACCTTGGCGTCCGTAATGACGGACAAGGGGGTTGGGGAATCTGCCGAGAATTCTAACTCCTTAATCTCCACCTCCTCCTCCATATTCCTTGCTCGCTTGCTTGCTCGCTCGCTTTGGATTCAGAAAACAAACAACACAAGAATATCAAAATTGAAATTAGAGATGGAACAACAAAGAAAAGCGATGCAACCGGTCATTTCTACAACTTAGTCAATAATAATTGGAAGGAAGTCTGTGCTTCTAATAATTGAAATTAGATAAACAACAACAACAATAACAAAAGAAGCAAATCCAAAACCAAACGTAAACATAATTCATTTCAGAAGCAGTCGCAATGAAAGAGAGCATACCCGCTAGCCGCTGGTTCGGTTCAGTAGCAAGCCTTCATTCCGAGGTAAGAGAAGAAGAAGAAGAGGAAAAGGAAAAGGGTGGTTGGCTTAGAAATGAGGCTTGCTTACTTGGCGGAGAAGAAGGGTTTTAGTATACTACTACTACTACTGCTAACTACTACTCCTACTACTACTCTTGCTATTACTCCTACTACTACTCCTACTACTGCTACTACTCCTACTACAACTCGGTTACTACTACTACTCTATTACTACTACTACTGCTACTAATACTCCTCCTCCTACTCCTCCTCCTACTGTTACTGCTGCTACTGCTACTCCTCCTATTCCACCTACTCTTACTACTCCTCCTATTACTACTCCTGCTACTATTCCTGCTACTATTCCTATCACTACTACTACAATAGTAAAAAGTCAGAAAGAAAAAGAACGCTTAGTTAGACAACATTATGTCAGAATCACTAAATACTTCCAAACTATGTCATCCAAGTACATTGAGAGATAGTAACTTGGAAGACACCACTAATAGGTTTTTTTTTTCATCTTTAGAGTTCGTTTATCAATTGTGTCCATTATGAGCTTCCGATTCTTGATTCTTCTCATGTGGCAACCTAGTGAAATTCCCACCAATAACTTCCCTAATTGGTAGAGTCCCAAACTCTAGCTGGAAGCCTTGACCATTCCTCATCCATATTGACCGGATTCACAATTATCTATCTCTCTATAATTTTAAGTCCCAAGCTGATTCCAAACAGAAACCCAATTGCACAAAAGTTCTTCAAACTTTTGATTCTCTTCGTCGAGAAAAATAATGTTTCGTTTGCATACTGGAAAGCATTTAAATCTTGCGAATTCGGGAGAAGTGCGATACCTTGGGTCAATTGTATTTCACTAGCCTTCTTTATCAAAATCATCAAATCTTCCAGGACGATTAGAAAAAAAGGGAAAAGTCGACTTGAGTACCTTTTGATTTGACCCGTTCCTATTTAAGTCCATATAGTTTAGAGAAGTTAATTCGAATCCGACATTATCCAATTTTTTCACTTGGGTCATTCCGAACCGGTTCAATTCGTTTTTATTAAAACACCTCGTTTTGGTAGATGATATGGACTGCCACGCATAATTTCGGTCAATGTGAACAATTTTGATGGGGACTGACAAATTTCGTTTATCTTTTCCATAGAACCTTTACTATTACAGATGCTTATATAGTTAAACATAAGACCTCAAATAATATAACTAGATCTACATCATGTTGGTATTTGATATGACTTACTATTGCGAAGCTTTTTTAATGGAAGTTTAATCCATGTTCATTCAAATGGCTTTTATATGCACATGCAATTGTCTTTAATTATAATTCTGGTCTAGAGTTTATTTTGACAATAAACTCAAGAAAGGTGCTAATTTAACATGACCATGCTCATCACGTTAATGCGTTTATATTGCATCAGAGTGATTGACTGTAGTTTCTCTAGAACAACAAACAGTGAGATTATTCAGAAAAATGATGAAACAAGAAAAGAGGTAAGTGTCCAAATATCATTTCCAAGTTACTAGGAACTCAAACTATTTCTCTAAAGAACCTGTGTCAAAAGATGATCAACGTACACCACCACCGTTTCCTCTAGACAAGCTTCAACGAATCTCCGAAATGATCGCTCTTCAATATACCTAAGTCACCAATCAGATAAGAGAGAACATAGCGTGGCAATAACAAGACCGATAACCAATAATTGGACACATTGACATTGAGATAACGGCATACAAAGTGAAAGAAGGTCCAGTGATGGAAGATTCCAGAAATATTCATAGATAAATGAAAGGTCAGACAGAAGCAGATGGAAGAAACACTTACATCTTAACATCTGTGAAGTAATCCCCAAAAGTTGCAACAAGGTACTCAGTAACTTGTCCTTCACAAAAATTAGCATAATCTAATAACATGTTAAAATCTATGAGTCAACAACAAGTCAGCAGATTTTTGCACATTCATAAAAAAAATCCACCACACTCAGCAACCCGTACAACTAGTGAGTTGACATCTCAACTATCTTAACCCATCAATAGTCCCTGAGCTCTATATAAAGAGCTTCAAATAGCCAGTGGAGAACATATCATTATTTCCTTCTAATCAGTAAACTTGAAGTACTCCATAATTTGCCAAAGCCAAACCATGTTATTGCTATCCCTGCTTCTTCTCACTCACATCTTCACCTTGTGTAACGCAACAGATCAGCTTCAAACCTATATAGTCCATGTAAGAAACAAGAGGAAGTACTTCTTCTGGTTTCTTTACATGGACTATATAGGTTTGTATTTGTCGGATTCTCCATCCTCTCCTGCATCAGTTTCAGCAGGAAACAGTGGAGGTTTAGGACCCCATCAAGCTTGAACAGAGGCTTGTACAACGGGTTCCTGATCAGATCGTCGAGATCCTTCAGCTTCTGCAAGTTAATTAGTATAATATTTTTTGCATGTGAATTATTTAGATACATACTTAATCCATTAATGCAGATTTGACGTGATAAAACTAAAAGATTGATCGTCTTAGTTTTGCCATATTATTTTACTATATGTATAATTTTTGAAGAAGTTCAACCTACACGTATATACTTCACAGCCTAAGCCAGCAACATATTCTGGCTACAAGAGTCGGAAAAAAACTTTTATCCTTGTTGTATCATCGACAATATTTATTTCCTAGTACAGTTTTAGTTGCATTTTGTTTTCTGTGAGACTAGTAGTCATGGGAATAACAAGTTATCCTCCTTTCACATTATGAATAAGAGGAAAATTTGCTTTCAAAAAATTCAACCACATTAATTTGGATTATATTAGCTATAGTTTTTGAACTAATTAGTATAACTTGTAGATGGTTATTTTTAAGTCAAAATTATCCGATATTCAAACATTTTTCATGATGTTGATATTACATCACGCGTACCCCTATGGATATAATGTTATATATCCTTTAAATTTCCTCAAAATTTTGTATTTAAATTTTTTAGAGAAATAAAAAAAATTAAAAGAGGACTTTAAATAAAGGCTTGTTTGCTTTACACGTGGATGGGTGGGTTGAGTTGACTGTCAACTTTTGTATGCCACATAGATAATTTGGTCAAACTCCGACGTGCCATGTTAGATTTTATAGCTTACTCGGTCACTCGACCATAGGTACAATATCTAGAGAGCTGAGAAAGAAGACCATCGAGGTAAACCAGTGCAAAATTATGCATATACCTATAAGGGTACTAATTACAGAAATTGCAGATGACACGTAAGTTGTGAAAGAAAAATAACAATATTTCGGCCCTTGCACATGCTGTATGCAAATTATATGTGATGATTGAGGTAATAGTAATGGTAAAGACACCATTTTGATACAACAGATTCCCCTGGTTGGAAACAAAACATAAATCATGTTTTTTTGGTTTTATGATTCTTTAGAGTCGAACATGATCGGACATAATAAAATGAACAGATAAATCTAAAGCAAAATAAAATCTGATACATCTCACATTTTTAGGGCACTGCAGAATGTACAATTAAAGATTTCAATTTGAAGGATCTTCGTGCACGAAGAAACTTGCAGCGACCACAAAGTAGCCTAGCATTAGCATCACACCTTTGAAGTAGTTGGAGTTCCCTTCCTGCATAAAAACTTCCGTTAGAATCCGGTTTCTCATACCATTCTCGTGGTGTTTAACTGCTCGACCTATGTTTATTACAAAAGAAAGGAATGGCGTCCTTGACGTGGAGGAGCATGATCGGGAGCGGAGGCGATCATGCTCCTGCACTTTTCAAGGACATCCGGTTTCTTGTAGGACTAGAAGAATGTAGTCAAATAGCAAAGTTTGACTGTGTACCTGCAAGAGAAAAGCAACAACCAGAACAGTGATGAAGAGTGTAGCAGTCTCAAAGAGCTGGAAGTTCAAGCCCATCGGCTGTCCCATGAGCCATCCGACGATAACATAGAACGGAATCTACAAGTTATAACAGAAGCAAAATCAGTTTTATGCAATCCAAGTTTGCAAAAATGAGTTGATGAAGCATTGGTAGTAACAAGCGGAAAGATTACCACAAACATCGATATTTGCGTGGATGATCCAATTGCAACTCCAAGTGTTATGTCCTGAAAGAAAGTTCATTTGATAAGGAAATCAACAGCACAAGTATATCGGATAAAGTAAATTAAGTCTTTTACACATTATGAAACTAACAAGCTTATCCTTCACAGCGCACATGACGCACGTAGCATAAGCAGCAGCGTTTCCTCCGATTGGGAGCAAGATGACACTAACAAAAGCCACCGGAACGTTCAAATCATCCGCAGCGCCCTGTCACGGAAGCACCAAATTGATCTGGCTTCCCAAACAGGCGTTCACTTTGGAAAGAGCAGAGCAAGAATGATGATTTACCTCGATAGCGTCAACAAGGTATTCGGATATTAAAGAGACGCACAAGGTTACAGTGAAAAGCCAGGCAACTGCTTCCCGGAGGGTTAGTTCAGGCGTCTCTTCATCAGAATCATCTTGAAAACTGACCTCCTCTAATGCGACGTCACGGATGTGTTCTGGTTGGCTTTTAAGTTGAAAGAAAAGAGAGCTTCCATATGCCAACAGCATTCCAAAGCTGCTAAACCTCGAAAGAGACAATTCTGATTTGCCAACGCGAGCCTCGGTTTTCGAGTAGTGAAGCACGGCAGGTAACATTAACCCCATCACCGCCATCAACAGCAATCCCGAATTGACTGCGGCATCTGCCTGTTTAAAGAGCAAATATCTATTATGAATGTGCTGCAGATGAATTGAACTACCACAGGAATGTATGTACCTTACTGAAGTACTGCAGTTTCTTGTGGTGAACAACGCCACCAATAAAGAAAGCGGATCCAAGCACGGAGAGCAAATTCGATAAGATCGAGCCGAGTAGGTTCTGTTGGACAACCCTTATCATCCCACTCTTCAATGCAAAAAGTGATATTATCATCTCTGTTGCATTCCCAAATGTGGCATTTAAGAGGCCACCAACTGCAAAACCCGAGTTATCTTCGTTAGCCTATGACGACGTCTTTTTCGCTTTGTCGTTAGCCTAAGATAGATGCGTCTTTTAGCTAATGAGGGGTTCAGAATGTACCAGTTTGTCCGGTATAGAAAGATATTTGCCTGCACTTAAATGAATCATCAGC
>SOPF01025313.1:51138-64784 GCA_012979155.1 Hypericum perforatum | reverse complement strand
AGAAATCTTATGTATTATCTCATAAAATTTACGATATCCAAATTAGATCAGAATTCTTATTTTATTTTAAAAAAAAGAAAAAAATAAGTTTATTGTTTATTATTTGTATAGAATATTCTACTCCTCCCACAGTATTTACAGTAATGAATAGAATACTTCAAAAAAGTTTTAGGAAGAATTGACAACAAAAATAGAAAGAATATATGGCATAGTTATTCACAAATATGATCCAGGAAATTCCTATCAAGAAAAAGAAATGCAGATATAGTCAAATGGTAGGAATTGTATATTTACGATTTCAAAAAATATCCTAAACCTCGTCTTAAATTATAAAAAATGGAAAATCACAATTTTTTATAGGTATGGAAATTCATTCGCAAAAGAAGTACGAAATCAAAATAGTAGACACGTTGACGAGAGCAAAACGAGGCATTTCAAACTATAATCTAATAAGAGAAAGACTTAAGAAATTCTATCTATATATATTTTCAATATTGAATTCGCAATTGATACGATAGATCCTATCTTGTAATGCTCTTTATTTTTGTCAATTCAATTTTCTTTTTTTTCCCTAAACTTACCACTCATTTTTATTTTTGACCGTAACATTATAATATTCTCCTGTATCCAAGATCCCCATTGTTTTAGGTAACTGCATGCGGTCGGATCGAACACCACGAGGAGTGCACGCAAATCTTGATACCAACTGATTCAATGAAAACTCTTGATAAGATTTACCAATCTATTAATTCTGAAAATACCTAATATATATGATATAGTCTGGATCCTTGACACGATTTCGGAAAGCTATAAGAAATAGGGAAATCCTAATAGATTTATTAATCATATTCAACCAAATAATAACGTATCTGCCTTATTTACAAAAAAACTAAAGGAACTTAATATGTTAGGGAAAATTATGTTCAGGCCCATCGAGTTTTAGAAAATTCATATTTTAGCTCCTGTATTTTTTTAGGGAAAAGTACACATAAGTACCTTGTGATTTAGCTGTTTCCAAAAAAAGATCGTGTGGCTTTTTTCTTCCAAATTTAGTACTTGTGGTTTTATTTTGGGGACAATTTTAGTCCCGGGCAGCATTTTAGGGTGACCGGCCACCTGTCTTTGCCACATCATCGCCACATCACCGACACATCATGGTCTTTTTTTAGAAATAAGTAAACCACAGGGTACTTATGTGTACTTTTCCCTTAAACACATGCACGTCACTCCTCGGGCTTCACAGGGCTGGAAGCCTCCTCCGGTGCCGTAGCCTCCCCTACCGCAGATGCCTCGAAACTTGCCACGTTAGCATTGCTTTCCTCCTTGGCACCCACTGATTCGGTCAGTGCCTTAACCATCTCCTATAGCGATTACCTCGGAATCCGATACTTTAGAGTTGCTATGGCGTTGTTTTGAGATTCAGAATTTTGAAATGCGAAGGGAAAACGAAGGAGGAAGATTAAGGGCTCGACGAGATGCACGAGAAAAATGTTTGAGGTTGAAGATGAAAGGGGATAAATTTTTAAAGAAAAAGTACACATAAGTAGCCTGTGGTTTACTTGTTTCCAAAAAAAGACCATGATGTGTCGGTGACGTGGCGATGTTGTGGTGAGGACAGGTGGCCGGTCACCCTAAAATGCTGCCCGGGACTAAAGTTGTCCCCGAAATGAAACCACAGGTACTAAATTTAGAAGAAAAAAACCACACGGTCTTTTTTTGCAAACAGGTAAACCATAGGATACTTATGTGTACTTTTCCTTTTTTTATTATCATTCAACCCTTCATGTTTGCAGAATGTATATGTTTTACCCCCTGTCGCCGGAATCTGACGATTCTCTGACAATTTTGGACCTAAAATTACAAAAATACCCTTTTCTAGAAAAAAACAAATTAAAATAACTTTTAACCAAAAACTCTCTTCATCTTCTTCCTCTCCTCGTAGACCACCATTTTCCCTCTTCTACTCCACAAATTGAAATCACTTTTAACAAATTGAAATCACTTTTATCCAAAAACCACTTTGAGTGAGTGAATGAATGAATGCTATCACAACAATATGGGACATGGAAAATTCATGGAGAAACTTTGGCAGTTTGGAAAGGTGATTTAGTGATGCTCTTAATCTTAAGCGGACACATCAAATTCTACAAAATTGGACCACTAACGAAATCACAAAGAATCCATTCCCCTCAGATATCCACCCGACACCAATCCATATGCTCTAGTTCAAATTTCCCACCAATAGATTCTCCGTAGAAACTGTAGGAGTAGAGAGAAATGGAGGTTTCCTCGATTAGAAGGATGGAGACGGTGGTCACGTCGGTGAGTTGTTACAAGGGGACCCACCACTTCGACCTAATAAAGCTCATCTCTCGTTCTAGCGCCAACTACATCGGCATTTTATCCCCTTCCACTACCCACTTGGTTAGTTAGCCCCAGCACATCTCCCCCCTCCCTCTCTCGGTACCTAACCCTTATTCGCAGTAAGCCCGGATCGCTTGACCATTTGACTATTGATGATTATTATTATGGAAGGGGTGTTGGGAATTCTATGGAGATAAGTACAAGCTTGCAAGGAGGCTTGGGATTACGTTGGTCAACCATTAGTGGGTGGAGGATTGTGTCATGCCCGAGAAGCGCCTCCCTGAGTACCCTTATACCTTGCAAAGGTTATTTCTTTGTCCAGGCAAAAAGAAAATTGTTTTATTGTTTCAAACCCAAAGTTCGAAGCTTTTTGGTATTTCTTGTATCCAGTTTGGAAAATTGTTAGTTAGAGGCTTGGATTTGATATATTTATCATTTGACTAGAATGTTCGAATAAGAGCAGAGCATAATAGCTAGACTTTAGCTTTAAAAACAATTAGGCTGTAATCTAGGTTTGAAATGGTTAGCTCGAACGGAAAGAGGGTTCACCTCCTTTTTCAAATGATTCAACTAAAAAACAAAGTTTTGAGGTTTGTATGTATACCTTTTGTTTGGTTTTTGCAGCGGAAAACAAGTCAGGCAATTGAGGGTTGAGATCCCAGTTGTTGATTCTTTGGAATCTTTGAATAAAAAATGGTCGTCAACGATAAAGAGGAAGAAGAGGAAGAAGGTTTTTCGATAAAAGTGATTTTTGTTTTTTAAAAGAAAAAGGGTATTTTTGTAATCTCAGTTCCAAAATTGCCAGAGAAATTGTCGGATTCTGGCGAGAGGGGTTAAAATATACACTTTATACAAACTTGAAGGGTTGAATGATAATAAAAAAGAATAGAGAGGCTAAAACATGAATTTCCTCAAACCCGAGGGTCGTAAGGGTAATTTTTCCAACTATGATTAAAGTTTTAATAATAATGAAATATTATTGATAATTACTATTTTAATAATTTTCTTTATTTCCATCATTTTTCTTCGGTTAAAAAAATTCATTCACAATTTGGTGTTAGTATCAATTTGAAATCTTTGTGCATACACTCCTGGACAACTTTGAATGGTGTATAAACACTTGATATTGTTCATCCTAGTAGAAAAGATACTTGAAAAATAGATAATAATAAAAATGCGAGATAGAAGATTATGAACTCATATCTCCGAAAAAACCTTTCAACATTCTTGAGATTGTTCCACAAGTTCAATATCACATAATTAAACTTGTCAATGTTGAGAAAATCAACGTGCTCAACTTCCTTAACTCAAACCAATAATCTTATGGGTGCAATCTCAACATAAAAAACTTTAGTATCAATAGAAATTGCATATAATCGCATGTTAGTAACACCTATAATACATTATTTATCAAACAACTCTTTCAAAGAATATAATGGTACTTAAGATAAATAAAAATATTATATATCAAAGTAATTTTCAGCAAACATATATTCATCAACCTATCAGAATAATAGTCACAAATTGGTTGAGCATTACCTATATCAAACTCAACTTCATCAACCTCATCCTCCTTACTAGGTTAGGAATCATGTATTGGTTTATCATTATCTCCATGATCAACAAGTTAAAAAAATATCCCTTACATAGGATGGCGCAAAATCCTCATCATTAGATGAGTAACAGCAGGCACTAATAAATTATAGTGCACGTTGTGCAAGGTCTTTGGTGTGGTGCAATTTTGAATAGCTTTTGTGCATAAAAAATCCAAGATCTTATTTTGATTTGTTGAAGGATAGCAAAATATTGTGACATCATATCTAAAACTGCTATAGGCGAGTTAGAACAACCACCATTCATTGAGTACCACGCCTTGTGGGCATTTGGACTAGCATAGAGTTCAATTATCAAAATCTAGATTTAACTCTTAAAATCTTAGGATTTTACAATTCAAAATAAGCAAATGGATATATATAACTACAAAATCTAGAGTTGAGTAAAATCCATGGGATCGTAACTATAAATCGTAAAATCGTGAAATCTACCTTTAAAACGGTGAAACCTTTTTGTTCTGGAGTTGACATATCCTATAGATTTCTTTTGTTTTGGAGTTGGCATTTTCTAAAGATAGAAAACATTATGTTGCATACTTTGGTGACTAGATTCTCATTTGAATAAAGTGGAGTTGGATTGTGTAAGAAGAGCGATTATTCCAAACCGTATAGAAAAACTGCGATGGTATATTTTATTCTTCAATATTGGCATTTCGAGTATGTCAATATTGTTATATTTTGATGTCAATATTGACATGTATAAATATTTTACCGAATATGTAACATATTTTTGTTTGTCTGGACAGGTCTTTTAAATACTCTTCCTCTTCTCTTTTAGGATTTTGGGATTCAAGAATAGAGCGATTGCAAGGATGAAGACAATTTCACAAATATCGATGAGATGCAAATCCTCTTAGTCGGCGGTAGCCAGAGGATAGGAAAAGGAGGGAAGAAAAATCATTGTGGACTAGATGCAATCCTACAACGTCATTCTCTTTAAGCAGGGGTGGAAGCACAACTTCTCCATCCACAAAAGACAGCAGCAAAGTGTCCACCATCTTCTCCTCTCTCTCTTTCTTACTATTTACTCCCAAATTTAATACGAGTTCCATCTCTCTTTTAAATATGATAATATTGATACATAAAACATGCTAATATGATCGACAAAACATGTCAATACGATCCACTGTTTTTTGTACCTAACTTTGAATTGGTTTTCACTACGAACCTAGCCCTAAACAAGACAATTGTTAAATAACCTCTCATACTAGTAGATTTATCTCAAGAGTTAACTATCCTATTATAATTATGTAAAGGTTGATTTTTGGGTGATTTTAGTGTTCTATATGGAATGTCCATATTACTTTTGATCAAGCCAAACGGAGGTTTTTTGTATACCTTACTTCAACAAAGAGAGGCACTCGAGGAGAACGTGGAAATGGAGGAGGAAGTGGTTCAGTATAGATTTTCTGAGGTTGAAGGAGCTTTGAGTGGAAGGAGTATCGGATTTGGGATTCAGCACTATTAAACAGCTTTCTTCAGAGTAAGCAAATATTACATGACAAATTTGGTTGTGTGTTGTTATGTGTTTGTTTTAGATCTTAATGATGTGCATCACATGCATATTTGTTGGTCTATAATGCATTTGGACATATTTTTGATATGATTTGTGATGTGTGACATTTGTGAATAGTAGACTAGATTGCTAGCTCGGGCTGATTGGTTACGTCCGATGGATTTGATTTTGATTCATTTGTCATACGTTTAATAAGAGATGTGTTTTTGTGAGAGAAATGAACAGGCTTTCTGATGAGTGTAAAAAACACTCATTATTCGTGTCATTTTGGTAGATCGTTCTTAGTATTTTAGGTTGATTTAGTTGTGTTTTAGTTGTTATAGTGTTAGTTTTTGTTCATTGTGTGTTTATGTTGAGTTTATCGTTTTTCATTGAGTTTTCTTGTTTTTAGAAGCTTATTCGAGGTGAAGTGGTGTATAATCGAGTGGACACGCAAAGATATGGACAAGAAGGAAGATGCGAAGCCAAGGAATACAATGCATGGTCATGTGGCGCACGCCAACCCTTTATAGAGCACGCCAGCTAGCTGTTACTCAGACGACCATTCACTCAGATGACCAGATGCACTCAGAGATGGAAATCACAAAGGCTAGTGCACACTAGGTGCATCTGGCGTACGCAGACTAGACGGATAGAAGTAAAATAAAGCTGAGTGTTGGACAAACAAATGGCAAGACTTAACTAAGGCGGCTTAGAGCTTTTGTGAAGGAAGGGGAACATGTTGGCAGACATTTTAGATATTTTAGGTTAGATATTTTAGTTAGATAAGTTAGATTAGATATTTTGATAACCGTTCCATTAGTTAGTTAGTATATAAGGCTTTTTTACTTTGTTTTGTAAGACATTCCATATATTAGATAATATATTTTCTCTAAGCATGGTCTCTGGTTGAAGAACGTGGACTTGAAGAGGGGGAGCTTGGAGTCTTGATAATTCTCCATTCCTTTTTACTCTTTGTCTATGTTCATACTTATGATGTTAATTAATAGTATGAGTGAGTAGTTAACTGAGTTTGGTGCTTTGTTACCTTTAATGTAGCCACGGTTGTGAGGTATGTATGTTCATGTATGTGTTTTTATCAACGTGCTTGATACTATTGCTTAGACTTGCTTGATCACCAAGCCTTTGTAGCTAGTCAAAACTTGAGACCGAAAGGAGATAGAATTGATGGATAGGTTGATTCGATGATTAGTACTCTTGCTAGGAGAGAAATCTTCTTGGTGACCTACTGATTGTCCTTGGAGTGGAGCTTAAAGTTGGTGTTTATCTTAGTTAAGTTGGTTAGTGGGGTTGAAAGAACATATCTAACCTTCTAAGCTTAGTCAAGTAGCAATTTAGACTCATCGTGCACAAAAGTGTGGTTGAGGTTGCCTTTGATTCACTCGGACCACATCACAAACACTATAAATCCTTTATATCTTATGGGTATATTGCTGGTTTAGGTACCTTGCTCACTTTTAGTTGTTAAGTTGTTAATATTCTATTTTATAACCATATCTATCTAAGTGTTAGTCTTGTTATCTTTATATTTGTTAGTAGACTTTAGATCACTTATGTAAACAACAAAACTTCATAATCTGATCCTAGTTAAGTAAGTAAACCTTAGAGTAGGCCTAATAACTCAATCTCTGTGGATCAACAAACCCTTACTTACTCATTGTTGCAATCTGCTATAATTCTGCTACTGAATTGGCGCACGCCATACCTTTCTGGCGTATGCTAGGTTATTCATCTAAGAGCTTTTTGGCTCACCCCAAGAAAAGGTGGCGTATGCCTGAGCTTCGGGTTGGTTTGGTTGAACGTTGGCTCATGCCATACATAGTTGACGTATGCCAGACTGACCCCTTGTATGAACGACCGATCATTTTGTTAAGTAGATTTGAAGTAGACCCTTTTTACAGAGGCATTAGTAAACATGCTTGTGCCGAAACCAAAACCAAAAAAAGATTAGTGCGGATCAATTGGCGCCATTGCTGGGGATTGAGAATTTAGACTCTTAATTTGGTTTACGAACTCAGATTAGAATATTATTATATTTATATTTATATTTTTCTTTATTTTTTACTTTTTGCTCAAGTGACTTGTCTTGCTTGATAAGTTACATGAACGCCCTTAACCCGTTCAACCAATATTTCTCCATTGGAGATTAAAGAATAAATAATATGGTTAGAGAGGTCATTGCGTAGGGAGAGACAAAAAAAAAGAGAGAAGGGACCAAAGGCAAGAGGGTCAAAGGGCTGGAGTTCATGCCCCTAGACATTCTTTAATGAACCATGGAAGACCAATATACGAAGGAGCCAAAATTGGAATCTAATGACCGACTGTCAAAGCTAATCACTTTGAAATTAAGCTAGCCATAATTCATATGCTCCAAGCTTCGGGTCAGTTCTATGGTTTGCCTAACGAATATCCTAATGAATATCTAGGGAACTTCATGGAATTAGCGGATGACTTTAAGTATTATGGAGCGTCTGATGATGCTGTTAAGATTAGAATGTTTCCATATACGTTAAAGGATAAGGCTAAGCTATGATATAAGCAATTTAAGGGTACTCCAATAACCACATGGGAGCAATTGGCAAATATTTTCCTTGACAAATATTTCCCCTACTCAAAGACTAATAAACTCGTTAAGGAGATCACCAACTTTGAACAATATAAAGGAGAGTCTTTGAGTGAAACTTGGGAGAGATTTAAGTAATTGCAACGTAAATGCCCGCACTATAGTTTATCTAAAGAGTCTCTTCTTAAGACTTTTTACTTTAGCCTGTCACCAACAACAATGGGAACTGTTGACTCTACTTCCAATAGAAATTTCCTGAGAAAGGAAAGGGGTGAAGCCCATCATATTCTGGAGGAGTTTGCATCAACAAATAGGATAATCACAAATGAGAGAAAAAATAACCCATTAGAGAATTAAGGGAGGTAACTGAGCGAAGTGAGAGAAGAGGAATGATTGAACTTGATTCTTCCTTGTCTTTTCAAGCGCAATTAGACTTGATGGCAAAGCAGTTGCATCATTTGACTCTAAACAAAGTCGATGCAGTTGCTTTACAATAACATTACAAAGCCTGTGGCAAAACTGGCCACAAGATTAGTTAATGTGCGATGATGAGCCAATCTACAGAGTAGGTCAACTTTGTTAGTGGTCAAGGACAAGGAGGAAACAGAATAGGAAACAACCCATATTCCTCAACTTACAATCTTGGTTGGAGAGACCACCCTAACTTCTCATGGAAAGATGGAAACAATGATGACAGTATGGCAATCATTCCTGATAAAGGATTGCCTTTACGTGTCTCGCAACAAGGACCACCACCTGGTTTTCAACCATGTGGGTTCTTAGGAGAAAGAATGGTAGTACTTGAGGAGAGATTTGACAAGGTTGAAAAGTTCATCCAAGAAATGGGAGAATCACCTAACAACCAAAATCAAATCTTGAAGGCATTAGCGGCCCAGAAAACAAGGCAAAACAATTTGGAACAATTTCTAAAGGGCAAGCAATTGCCATGCGTAACATGGAAGTACAACTTGGGAAAATTGTAAAGATAAATGCACAAAGAGCATCTGGCTCTCTCCCAAGTTCTACTGAGACAAATCCTCGAGGCCAAGTTAATGCAATTTTCTTAAAAAGTGGTAAGGAATTAGGTTCTCAAAAAGTAAAAGAGAAGGCTAAGGAAAGTGATGTCAAAAATCCAAACAAGGATAAGGAGGAAAAAGTGCTGAAAGATAAGGTCTCGCAAGAAGAAGTTGTAGAGGAGGAAGAAATTTACATACAACCACCACCAATGGTCCCCATTCTTCCTTATCCTCAGAGGGTAAAGAGAAAGTCTAGGATGGATGAAAAATTTCTACTATTCATGGAGAAAATGAAAAATGTTCAAATTAGTGTCTCTTTCCTAGAGATGCTAGATCAAGTTCCACACTATGCCAAGTTTCTAAAGGAACTCGTCACTAAGAAGAGGAAGTGGGAAGATGGAGAGACAATTACCCTTACGAAAAATTGTAGCTCTCTAATCTCAAAGAATCTTCCAATAAAGCTAAAAGATCCGACGAGTTTTACAATTCCCTATTTCATTGGTAAAATTGAGTTTCCAAAATGCTTATGTGATTTAGGTGCAAGTATCAACTTGATGCCTTTATCTACATTTCAAAAACTAGGTTTGTGTGAAGTTAAGCGAACTTCGATACTTCTCCAGTTAGTAGACCAGACTATTAAGATACCATTCGGTGTGGTTGAGGATGTCCTGGTGAAGATTGACAAGTTCATCTTCCCAGTTGACTTTGTGGTTCTAGATTTCTCTGAGGATAAGAATGATCCACTGATTTATGATAGACCCTTCCTCAACACAGTACATGCATTGGTAGATGTGCATAATGGTAAATTGGTGCTATGAATTGGAGATGAGAAGGTTGAGTTTAATATGACAGGTGTTATGCGCCATCTACTTGATGAAGGGATGTGCATGAAAATTGATGTGGTGGATGAGTATATCCTTGAGTTATGAAAGGAAAAGATCTCTAGTATTGAGGATAAAGAACTAGAGAAAGAAGAAGATGAGGATATTATGGAAGAAGTAAAGGAGGAAATTGATAAGAAGGGTTTACTTGAGAAGCTCAAAATTCATTTGAAATATTGGACTCCACCCTCGATTGTGAAAGCTCCTTCCTTAGAACTGAAAGAGCTACCCTCGCATCTGAGATATGCATTCTTAATAGATAGAGGGAGATTATCGATTATTATATTGAACAAGCTCACTAAGGAAGAAGAAGAGAAAGTGCTCACAGTTGTGAACAAATGGATTAAGGCCATGGCTTGGCAAATATCCGATATTAAGGGGATAAGCCCAGAAATTGTGATGCACCACATTCACTTGGAGGATGGAGCGAGGCCAAGAGTAGACTGACAAAGGAGACTTAATCCTAACATGAAGGAGGTGGTTAAGAAGAAAGTGATAAAACTCTCAAAGCTGGAATTATCTATCCAATCTCGAATAGTGAATGGGTTAGCCCAATATATTGTGTTCCCAAGAAAGGGGGAATGACTATTGTGATCAACGAGGAAGGGGAGCTCATTCTGACAAGAACTGTGACTGGATGGAGAGTGTGTGTCGATTATCATAAATTAAATGACGCCACACAAAAAGATTATTTTCCACTCCCTTTCATTGATCAAATGTTGGAAAGGATTACGGGGTATTCTTATTATTGCTTTTTGGATGGGTACTCTGGGAACAACCAAATTGAAATATACCCCAAAGATCAAGAGAAGACATCTTTCAACTGTCCCTTCTATATTTTTGCATATCGTAGAATGCCTTTTAGATTAAAGTGTGCCCCAACAACATTCCAACATTGTATATAGTCTATCTTCTAAGAGATGAACGAGAAGATTATGGAAATCTTTATGGATGACTTCTCTATTTTTGGAGACTCATTTGATCATTGTCTTGACAACCTTGACAAAGTATTGAAAAGATGTGAGGAAAAAAATCTTGTGATCAATTAGGAAAAGTGCCATTTTATGGTAGACGAAGGGATAGTCCTTGGGCATAAGATTCCTAGAGCTGGTATAGAAGTAGATAGAGCTAAGACAGAGGCGATAGAGAAAATGGATGCATCAACAATATTTAAAGGAGTTAGAGCATTTCTGGGTCATGCCAGATCTTACAGAAGATTCATCAAGAACTTCTCTCTAATTGCTAAGCCTCTAACAAATTTGCTGGTTAAGGATGTATCCTTCAATTTTGATGAGCACTGCCTTAAGGCATTTAATGCTCTCAAGAAAGCTCTTATCACAGCTCCAGTGATTTCATCACCAGACTAGAAGCTTCCATTCAAAATGATGTGTTATGTAAGTGATATCGCTTTGGGTTGTGTGCTTAAACAGAAGAAAGAAGGGAAACTCCATGTCATCTACTATGCTAGTAGAGTACTGGCAGGAGCTCAACTCAATTATACAACCACAGAGAATGAGATGCTTGCAGTTGTTTACACTTGTGACAAATTCAGACCGTACTTGCTTAGTTTGAAAGTTATAATTTATACTTATCATGCTACTTTAAGATATCTTTTCTCAAAGCAAGATGCCAAACCTCGCTTGATGCACTGGATTTTGTTACTCCAAGAATTCGACTTGTTCATCAAGGATAAGAAAAGAGCAGAAAATATTATCGCAGATCATCTCTCTAGGCTAGAGAAAAGCGACGGCATGGAGATTGAAGGGAATATTCAAGAAGAGTTTCTGGATAATACTCTTATGACTCTGACTAGAGTAGAAGCTCCTTGGTATGTAGATCTGAGTTATCCCCAAAGGAAGAAATTTCTACGAGATGTTCGGATGTATGTATGGGATGATCCTTACCTCTTCAAGAGGTGCAATGATGGATTTCTTAGGCATTGCATTGCTAGTTGGGAAGTAGCAAATATTTTAGAGCAATGCCATAATGCACCTTACTCAGGTCATTATAGAGCTACGAGGACCGCATCTCGAGTCTTCGAATGCATATTCTATTAGCCTTTAATCTTCAAGGATGCACGTAGTTATATTGAGCAGTGTGACTATTGCCAAAGAACGGGAAATATCTCAAAGAGGGATAAGATGCCATTATCTGGAATTTTAGAGATTGAGCTCTTTGACATTTGGGGATTGGACCTCATGGGTCCTTTCCTAACATCACATGGCAATAAGTATATCTTGGTAGGAGTAGACTATATTTCAAAGTGGGTAGAAGCTTTGGCGTCACCAACAAATGATGCTAGAGTAGTTATCCAATTTCTTAAGAAACTCTTCTTGAGACTTGGTATGCTGCGAGCGATAATCAGCGATAGTGTGTCACATTTCTGCAATAAGCAATGTGAAGTCCTGCTAACGAGATATAGGGTAACGTACAAGGTGGCAACACCTTATCATCCCCAAACTAGCAGACAGGTTGAGCTATCAAAATCGAGAGCTCAAGAAAATCTTGGAAAAGATGGTCGGAATAGCAAGGAAGGATTGGTCAAACAAGCTCGATAATGTCTTATGGGCTTATCGAACGGCATTCAGAATACTAATAGAAATGTCCCCTTATAGGCTTGTTTATGGCAAGGCATGCCATCTTCCAGTGGAGCAGCCTATACCAGATTGTCAAAGTGTTCCTTTTTATGGCACTAGATTTGCAAGATGGCAAGGGGGTAGTCTTTAGAGTCAACAGCCAACGATGCAAAATTTATATTGGAGGGGGCGACATTAATCAAGATGCAGAGATACAATCGGTTTATGTGCCATCCAGTGCTTGAACATTTGGAACAAAGTAAGGCACTTTTACTTGCAGAGAATAAAGAACAGGATGTTTTGTGCTAAGCATATTCGTCTAGTTAGTATGTTAGTTTCTAGGAAGATTTTGATAGACCTCTATCTCATCATTCTCCGTCGAGCACAAGAGACCTTGAGAATTGAGAGATGAGATGACAATTTCTTGAGACACTCGAGAGAAACATCAAAGAGTGCCTTCAAGAGGAGGATGAAGAGATTCAAATTTTGTCCCAGGTGCGGGAAGTTAGAACACGACAGAAACTGTAACAAGAATAGCACTAACTCGTAGATGGAACGTATCATATTACTACGAGAGGATCCTATTAGGCTGAAAGCTAAAAAGGCCTCAAGGAAAGGTAGTTCATCATGGTATGCCATTTGCGAGTTGTGTGAATTGCAAAAGTCAAAGTTACACCTGTGACCCATGCAGATGGGGCATCTGGTTTTCAAGCTTTTTAGGAACGCAGCGTAAATAAAAGTCTCAAATCTCCAAATCAAATTCTTGCAACAACAGAATTCATCAAATTAAGTGTAGTTTAGAGTCTTTCTTTATCAATAAATACTTGAGTGTAGCATGATCAAAGTAAACTATAACCTTCGTCCCTTAAAGGTAAGAACATAATTTGTCTAAGGCAAAGATAATGGCGAGTAATTCTTTCTCTATGGTGGAGTAATTGTGTTAGGCTCCATCCAAGATCTCTGAAGCATAGTATATGATATGACTGCTCTTTTCAACTTGTTGTTTTAGTACAGCATAGTCACTTGCATCAATCATGATCTCAAATGATAAATTCCAATTAGGGGGTTGTAGAATTAGGACAATGGTTTGTAACACCTTCAACTTATTAAAAACTTC
>SOPF01025313.1:24476-45087 GCA_012979155.1 Hypericum perforatum | reverse complement strand
AATAGTTAACTTACTTACTTCATAAAATGTAGCCTTTTGTTGGTCGACCTCTGTTCTAGTGTAATAATAAATAAGCTTTCCACATTGCTGAGAATCCTACTTCTATGAGACGATTAAGTATTTAGTGATTTCTTGCCACGTGATTAGAGAGAAGCTGAAATTGAGTCTTGTCAAGTTGTTCCACATGAGCATAGGGCATCAACTTACATATATCTTAACTAAGAGCCTCACAATCTAGAATTTTAAACTTTTAGTGTCTAAGATTGAACTAATAAATGTGTTTAGTCCAGCTTACGGATGTGTATCGAATAAGAAACCAACTCTGAAGGATTTAATTGTAGATATCCAAAAATCATGGGTTCAGAACTAACTATTTCATAAACATGCGAGGACTCTTATGTATAAGTCGAAGAACCGTATGAGCAAAGGTGAACCTCCTAAACACATGAAGACTATTTTGTAATTTTCCATTTAGAGCTCTCTCCTTCTACTAACACATATAGTGTCCGTATAGCTCGTTATAACTTCATTATTAGTTAATAATTAGCTACATTTTACAAAGAAGATTTGACAGTTATTCTTTTATCTCTAATTGGCAAAAATAAGTTTTCTCTCTCAATTCTTATAATGATAGGGTCTCTATAAGTTTGCCTAGCACCTTTATCGAGTTTAAGAGTAGGAGGTAATACTGAGTATTCGTTCCATATTTATTGTGCCAACTTTTGCCACCAAAGTTTGAACAAGGGTAGTCAACAAGGAAGGTGGGTGTCTAGTATTCTAAAAAATCAGGGGTTCCTTTCAGTCAAGATAGTTCAAGTACATGTAACGAAAGCTACTCGTTCGAGGGTATAGATCTGAGGCCTAAACTTAAGAAGCCTCGCAATCACATAACGCTCTAAGAAGCACATGATGGATGACATACTCGAATGGATGTCTAGAAATACCTTGCCCCATATTGCAAAAGAAAAGGGCACAGGACTGGGGCATGATCCAAATACCACGCATTTGAATGACAGAGAACAAATATAAATGGGCCAAAGGCTCCCCACCTTAGAAAATAATCTAGAATTGAAAAACATCCACGAATAGCACTCCACATATGAAAGAGTAGTATGCTAGGATGAAATAGCCCAGATCTAACAACTCTCGTAAACAAAGGAGAAGGAGACCTGCAAATATTGGAAAACCTATTTTGCGATCACTGAGCCATATGTCGAGTGCACTAAACAGTGGAGCCACTATCTAGAGGGCCTATTATGTAAGCCAAAATGTGCATCACGATTGAGGGGTGCCTATTAAAGAAATCCTCGTGAATTTTCCACTTACCATCCTAGAGATAACCTGAGATAGTTTACTGAATTAGATATCTCAAAAAATAGAGAGCTGATCAAAAATGACATAGCCTAACTTGTTGTCCAGCTAAAGTCTGGTTAAAGAATTTGCATCAATCACCTTGATTGAGGAATGACAAAACTTTGAGGAACAAGACTTAAAACCCTCTCAATTTTTTTTACTAATTAACATATATAAATAAAAAGTTCAAAGTACAAAAAGGTGGAGAAAAGGCAGTGCTCAAGTCTGTAAAGCCTGCCGACCAATAATCCTGGCGATCAGGCGGGGCGAGACTAAAAGCAGAAATGGAAAAAAAAGCCCCAAAACCATCCTAGCAACTAACGCAATGGAAGATAGGTGGGCCAACCATGAAGAGCAAAACAAAAAACCAAACCAGGGGCCAAGCTACCAACAAGAGTGATAGACTTGGCCAGCAGAAGAAAAAGCTACAATGTACAGAGGAGCAAGGAAACGAAACTAACCCCATTTTCTTCGCCCCTTACTGGTCCTGTCATAGCCCAGAGCAGGGAGAAGCCGCATCCTGCTCCGCGTACACACTGGTGATAAGGGTGGTTTAAAACCCTCTCAAATAGAGCAAGAATTTAGCGGTTCATGTCGTCCCTTCGCTAACAAAAGAAGCATCCTTGAAAGATGCTAAATTTGGGGCCTCATGATGTAAAACATCCTATGATAGCCTAAAAGCAATGCAAAATTCATTGTGGACAACAATTGCAGGCCGGGACACTATTCCTCTCTCGGGGAAAATATAAAATTTATCAAGATACCATCTTCAAAATATTATCCAACTATATCAAATTTGGAATCAGTGACTCTATTTATACACCATAATCAAGTGTAAGAAAGAGCATAAACGACTATTTCGGGCAAAAAATTATAGCAACCATAGAGAGAGAGGATCCCTTCCATTTGAAGAATTTATCCAATATGTCATACAACATTAAGGGTGCGTTTGGTACTATAGCTTGGACAGAACTAGACCAAATTTTTTATCCAAGCCTATGTTTGGCACAAGAAATGGATAGGACCAAATTGAATTCTTGTCCAAGCCCACTCCCAATTTCTTGTCCCACCTATTTTCATGGGACAAATTTTTTTGTCCAATGAGAGAAATCAGAGTCACATATTTTTACCATATTATTTTTTTTTCAAAATGAACATGCAAAGGCTCATGCGAAAAGGACCACTTAGTCAAAAAAATTTCAAAAAAACTATTACTGAAAAAAAGTCAAAAAATTTCAAAAACTTTCAAAAAAATTATATTTACTATTTTCCGCCTTTCTGTTAAAACAATTATTTTAACATTTTGGATTATTTTTTACAAATTTTTGTATCTAGATTATTTGACTTTTCGGGCTAAAAAAAGGTTGTGTGGTCCACAATCGTTTAAAAATTTGTGTTCTCCAAAATTATTTGAAAAATCTATAAATTGATACTAACCTCTTCATTATTTTTCACACGAACTCCTCTCCTCTTTATTAAACGCATAAGATCTCTATCAAACTTCATGACCGCTGATACACAAGTTCATAATCACTCTAAGAAAAGACTTGATTGATCATGTTTGGGAAAAATTTGGTAGGCATAGTTAGTTATGTAATTTAAAAATTTCAATTATTTCTTGAATTTCGTAGTTCATTTTGTAATTTGCAATTTTCAATAAAATTTCTATTTCGAAAAATTGTTATTTCGAAATTAAATTTAGTATTTCCAAGTTACTTGAAACAATATTCTAGTTTAAGATAGCTAGCTAATTTTTTTAAAATAGAGCTCGAAAAAGTTGACGTGACACCCAAGATGTGGCACTATAGTGAAAGCAGGAGTGTGAGCTCAAAACTGAGAGTAGGAGCATCGCTGACGTGATGCTCATGGTACGACACTGTATCGAGGCTAGGAGTGCACGTAGTCTAAGAATGTCACTCCTAGCTAAGCAAAAGGAATTGGTTCTTAAGAAGTCCCTAGAATAGACCACAGACGTTTCCTAACTAAAACCGACAATTGAGAGCAAAAGTAAACCTAAGCACGGTTCAAATTCGAACGAATTCGAATCGAATTAGTTAGACTTTGTATTCATCAAAATATTAAACCATATTCAAGGACGAATTGAATACGAATTATAAACCTTTGAATTCGAATTGAATACGAATCGAATCTGAATTGATTCTTAAATATTTAATATTAAATTAAAACTAGGAATAAATATTTAGCATTTTTTGGGAAAAGAAATAAATTAAACTTTGAGTTTGCACTTAATGTGTCAAAATAAATTGTCAATGATTTAGGGCTCAGGGATTAAAATTTAGGATTTAGTACATAACTGAGTTTAGGGTATATAGTTTTAGGATTTAGAGTTTAGTAGATAATTGAGTTTAGGTTATATAGTTTTAGGATTTAGGGTTTGAGCTTTAAAGTTTATGATTAATAGATAATTGAACTTAGGATTTATGGTTTTAGGTTTAGGATTTTAGGGTTTAGGGTTGGGATTTTAAGTGTAGTAAATAATTGAGTTTGATATTTTTTACACCAATTTTGTGAGAATGTTTAGATCTTAAATAATTAGTATTAGTATCATATCTTATCATTCTCGGTTTTCCTTACTTTTATTCGTTTTACTTGATGGCATATTTATATAGAAGTATGATAAATTTATCTAATGATTAAATTTGAGAGAGAAATTATAAAACTCAAATTTTAATAAGAGAAATCGATGATTGAGATTGGAATGTATAAAATTTAAAAAATAAAAGGTGGTATTTATAGAGCTCGAAGTTGAAATTTATTTTAAAAAAAAAAATAAAAAAAGTGCAAAAGAAAATAATAAATTTGATTCAAACATTATATATATACTAATTTGAATCGAATTCCATACGAATTCAACTCGAATAAAATTCAAATTAAATTCGTCGGTTTGACGAACTATAAAAATATCAAACCAAATTCAATTCAAGCAGTGACAAATTCCAATCGAATTTCCGACAAATCGAATCGAATTATTAACAAACCAAAACGAATCGAATTACGAATCGGATTCAATTCTTGGCCTGATCTAAACAAAAATATCCCCAACTTAAAGAATTAAAGTGCCGCCCCAACCATACAAAATTTTGGTTTAATTTGAATAAATATCTTTGTTTTACATATTTTATAAATTTATTTGCTTGTTTGATAACTTTGACATCATCTTTCATTTCGCAAATGTCTTAAAATAATCTTTATCTAGTTATCGTCTTGTTTTGCTGCAAAAAGAAATTTCAAATGACTCATTTTTTATGTTTTGAACTTTCATTCAAATGACCAATATTGAATAATTCTACAATACGACAAACACTTTATGACATGATAAATTGAGCAACCTTGATATTATATTTAATCTCGAATCATTGTCGAAGACTTTTACGATTAATATTGGGGTTGTCTTTTTCCTATTGACATGTTCTTCGCAAATTTTATCGGCTAGTGCATCACTAAAAAATTGTTTATGAGCCATATTCGTAGAGATTATTGATAAATTTAGATATAATCTATTCTAATTTATTCATATTTTTTTGGATAAATTTTTTATCATAGATGATCTGAATAAATTATTTAGATATTAAAAAATAAGATTTCTAGGAGAAAAAAAGGTAGTTTTTATTAATAAATTTTTTGGATACTAAAACGTGGCTTGAATTGTGATAATATAATTTTTTTGGTACAAGAATTTTTTTTTTATCTGATAATTTTTTATAATTTTTTCTAATCTCTTTAGTACCACTTTAAAAGAATTTCACTATACATGTTCACAGATTTTCATGTGTCACATGTTCCCGTATATTTCAGAATTAAACTGGGGTACCAACGGGATAATGATATCTTAGTAAAAGTTCGAATTATGAAGAAACATAGTCGGCGTATCAAAGACTCCGAATAATTTTATCTATTGCAGTTGAACTGGTAATAAAATTAATCTAGCTTAAT
The DNA here is from genome assembly GCA_012979155.1 of Hypericum perforatum. Lineage (NCBI taxonomy): Eukaryota > Viridiplantae > Streptophyta > Magnoliopsida > Malpighiales > Hypericaceae > Hypericum > Hypericum perforatum. Next base: position 39,780 of record SOPF01025313.1, on the reverse strand, counting down.
TTATAAATCTCGCATTCAAGTACATAAAACTGAAATAGTATTAAATACTCATTATGGGACTTTTACATATTTCAAAATTCCTGTCCAACTAAAATTTTAATTAATCAGCATATTATATCCTAATACCGGCAAATATAAAAAAAATGACTATACAATACAATTAGATGTCGCTCGTACAAGAAATTCTTAAGCAGTTTTCCTAAAAGATTTGTCCAACGACCAACCAAACTAGAACCTCTCTCTAAGGACAACCTTGACTTAGGTTACGAGCGCAATCTCGTAAACTTAATCTTTACCCACTAAGAATGTGGAATACCAATTATGAGACACCAAACCAACGGAGCAGTACAAGGCTGACGATTGTAGTTCAGAAGGGGTCTCACACAACATCGTATCCGGGGCTTGTGGTCGTCTGTCGGGGTCGGGGACCTTGCACTTTCTGATCTTGAATTGTGCTCAGAGCTTTCTGGCGATTTATGGCACTTGCCACATACTCCACAATAGGTGGAAGACACCCTCGTACTCCATCTCTTGATGCTTGTCCTCGGATTATCTGACAAAATCAAATAAACGTAGCTAAAGGCATCTCTATATACACACACACACCCCCCCGAGTACACTTATAATAAAAAACACTCGAAGCATACAAAGGATGTTGCAATCCGACCTTTGATGCCCAAGTTCGCTCTGTCTGTTGGCATACATCCCTAATGTCCCTCCCAGACATGCTGAAGACAACCAAATTTAAGGAGCAACTAAATGAACAATTCTCAAAAGAAAGTGACAGAGATCATGTCGGATGCAAAACTGTTGTTAATGAGCATTCATATTCACACACTGTCAATTGGAAAAAAGAATGAATGTCCAGATTTTTTTTAAAGATTTTAGATTTGGGAGAATAAATTCAATTTTTCAGTAGTCATATCCGAGGCATCTTTCTTTCTTTTCTTCTTATCTTCTTTTCTTCCGATCCAACAAGATTTGGATGTATCATGTTTCACTCAAATTCAATGCTTCTTTCCAACTTCATATTCCCTCGGCCATGCATACGGGAGCTCAGCAAAAATGTATAAGGAAAAAATACACATTACACCCGGTGGTTTGTTGAATGGACAACTTAATGAAGTGGGAAACGGGGTCATTTTATTGGTGTAACCGTCCAGCTAGGTTCAGAAGTTGCCCAGGCCAGAGAGCGACAGTAGGTTGATAAATTTCCAAACTTGGACTTGATTGGTGGTCTTTAAACCACGTGGCATTATCGCGAAAAACGCGATACCATAAGCACTAAAGTGTACTATCGCAAAAATAAATGAAGCGACTAACAAAAGTGTTTGGTAGTTCGTTTAGTCATGAGGGTTCTTTGACACCTTAAGCTTTCAGCTAAGAATCAATCTGTAATAATCAAGTAAAGCTTTCAGCAAAGAACAGAACAACATACCCTTCTGTGACACTGGCAAATTCCTCCAGTTCTGATTTTGATAGGTGCTTGGCATACTGAGCAGTGATGTCCTGGCGAGTCTGCTGATCAGGCAAGCCAAAGACGATCATACTGTCGAACCGGCTGAACATAAAAAAAACAAGGGAGTCAACCAATTTTCATCAGTACATATTGTGGCACCCTAAACTAATCCTTGTCAGATTCTTACCTGATCAATGCAGGATCAAGATCTTGTTTTCTATTTGTTGCAGCAATTACAACAACCTTCTTGTCTTGCTCAAACCCATCTATCTGAACAGAGCAACGAATACTCCTTGAGCATGGTGCGAGTATTTGATGGCACAGGCAGATCAAAGCTCAAGAAACAAGTGCAAGCCTGAATAGGTATGTGTTTAATTGCCAAATCGAATAATTTGAGATTTATAAAGAAGAGTTTGTGGAGCTCCAAGAGGGCATCTTCTTCACACATCAAGAATTCACACACCTAGAGGATTATCTCAATGAATTGATAAGCAAATACTTATTCAACAGAAGATAACAAAACCCAGCAAGGGAACAAATACTCAGTCAACCATGTTGTGACTATGTCTGGTATTTACAGGCAGATAAGTCATGCCATGTCAAGAAACAGTTGCAGACATGAATCGGCAGGTGTTGACTGTATTCAAACTTGGAATTAAAGCAAATTCAGAGTTTACATTGTACTGTTTTCAGGACCACCAAAATGTCAGTTACTGGATTCGACAAGAACCATACCTTGCAGATTTTATATTCATGAATTTCAAATATGCTTACAGGATTCCATTCTTAAACAAGAAAAAAAAATTAAAGAAAAAGCCTACAAGGAAACAAATATTCATCTTTACCTGTCGCAATAAGACTGACAACAACCTGCGTGTAGCTTCATGCATTTCATTGTCACGAGCAACAGCAAAAGAATCAACCTGTCAAAAATGTATGTGGCTTAGAATAGAAAGCCAGATACTTATTTTTCAGAAGGGAATTGGGATATTTTGGTTACTTCAGGAAAGAAAATATGGAAACCAGAGCGAAAACAGACCAATGTTTGCATTTATTACCTCATCTAGAAATATTATCGCACCTTCAGGGAGCTCGTTAGCAAGTGAAAAAACTTTCCCCAACATGCGTTCACTTTCCCCATAGTACTTTGACAGTACAACTTCCAGTGGCACATATAACAAAGGGATACCCTGCCAAAGAAGCGCAGAGTGCTTTGAGCAAAAACGCAGTACCATAATTTGAATTAACTTAATTCATGGCTGCTGGAGAATATAGGAGATTGAAATTTGTACAAAAGGAAGAACTTGAAGTGTTAAGAATGATAGTACCATAGTCATAAATGGCTAGATTCCGAAATACACATCAAGAAATTGATTGTTGAGCATTTTAAAAAAGGAAACTTCCAATTTTTCAGGAATGAAATTCTGAAAAGCAAAAAGGCTTCTCTCCTAAGAATTCGGTCTTCCAGAGGGCGTACCCCATTAAGTTTGAAGACCAATTTAGCTTAGAAATATCTTCACCTATGTGCAAGCAAGGAACTGAAATACAGATGAAAGAGAATTAGGACTTACGGCTTGATCAGCAATGACACGAGCGGAAGATGTCTTTCCCGTTCCTAAGAGACCATAAAGTGTGAGTATTGCAGCTCAACATTTGTTGAATAGCTAGACAACATAAATGCAGCTTTTCCAGCAGTAACAAAAGTGGAATGAAAATCACACGGCTCACTTTAGCGGCCTCAGAACAAACGATTTCTAAGGGCAGAATTTAACCTGGTGGACCTTCAAAAAGAACTGCACGAGGTCTATTGGACTCAAACTTCTGCCGAGTCCCAAGAGCAATATCATCATATACTTCAGGACTTTGAAGAGCCAACAAGAGAGTATCTTCTATTTCTCTAACAAATAGTCGAATGGGAAAAGATACATAATATATTCATAAGAGGTGCTACACTCAGAATTATGCATAAATAGAAAGACAAAGACACGATCCAGATTATATGTAAATGATGCAGATTTTTAAATTGTACAGCTTATGATTTCTTGCATAGTTGAGTGGCATCAATCCTTTTCGTTAAATGGTTGGAAAGTAAATGCGTCAAAACGCGCCAGAAGATTCAGAATTATTAACAGAAAGACAGCGGTAAAAGAGGTAAAAGTTGTTAGAATCTTCATATCAAACCCAACACACTTATAAACAGGGCCAACACACTTGCCACTTCTGATGTGGGATACTCTCCAACACGCTCACTCAAACGAAACCCATCGGGCTGAAGTTTGCATGGGCTAGACATTGCCTCTCGTGCTTTTTAAAAGAGGTCGTGCGAGCAAAATGGGCCATGGGTCTCGTTAGGCAACTGGATTTGATGCCAAATAGAAATTTCTATATCCTACCCAAAACCTTAAGGTAATGAGCAGACGGATCTTCCCACCATACTCACAATTAGCAGCAACAAAGATCAACCCAAGAAAAATAATTTTGAATGTAGAACTTTCCCTATCTATGTAATATGTCTAGTGTCAGACATCTTATCGACAAATTAAAAGTAGTTGTTGACAACAACGTAAGAAACATCCAACTCAAATTTTCATTGCCCACCTTTTTTGCTGATTGTATCCTGCAATGTTATCCCAAGATATTTCGTTTGCGGTGGATTTACCAAGTGGCTTGTCAAGTCCATATATTCTTACGCCCATGGCCTCTAGACTACTTGCAACTGATTTCCTTGCAGCTGGGATTCTTGAAGCATTTTCAACTGTCTTTCTATTCAATATTCTTGATCCCCCACCGGCAAGTTGTAAAACTGACACAAAGGCATCTAACTCTTTGTCATTCAAGCTACCGTGCTTTATAAATTCAATTTCCTGTCAGAAAGAGCACAGAGTTCTAAATGGCGACATGGATAAAACTCGAAAAACCGTGAAAGATAGGCAAAGTTACTGACGGCCTTCTCGGAGGTAAGGAGAGAACAGAACAGGAGAACACACAAATCATCTTCAGGGGTAATCGTGTCAGGTTGCACCTCACCTGTACCATTCTTCCTTACGGGTCGACTAAGAGTTAGTTGCCATGCCACCGCACTGTACATAGAATAAGAGTAACATAGAACACTTAAAATGCCAAACTCAGCTTAGGAAACAAGTGCATAATAAAAATCGACTGACCTGTCCCAAGCACGTAATGACACATCAGAACCACCAACCTCATTAGCCTTTGAACCAAGACTCGCAGCAAGGTTAGCAATTAACTGGGGAATGTCGCAACCATAGGGGATCTCAAACTTGATAGAGATCTAGTAATAACAAATGGGTCAGAATCAGGTAGCGCATTGATTCAATATTGTACAGGAACAGTGAGACCAAATACAAAAAACCTTCTGGCCCTTAGCAGCAACGGTGAAGCGGGGATAAAGAGTAGGAAGGAGTCCTTTGGACTTAAGGGCATCTTCAATTCGCTGCCTTTCTTTCTTGGAAATCTCCTCCAACTCACCCCTCACATTCGAGCTATCAGACAAGGACGATGCCGGTAGAGGCGTAGTCGCGGGACCAACCTGCATGCCCTAATAAACTATTACCAATACATTCAAAACCAATCGATACGCATAGTAACAATTGCATAAGTTGTTTTACATGCTAATTGTCATGAACTTGAATAACAGATGTGGATAGTTGTAGTGAGTGTTAGGTAAATAGCCGTAATATTAAAAGTATAGTAAGTAGAGATCGTTGTAGGCGCATTATTGACATTTTACATCAATCCTATTGGATTACCCTTCTTCTCTTCTCCTCTTCTCTTCTCTTCTCTTCTCTTCTCTTCTATTTCTACCAAGATTTCTTGTTGGATCGTTAGATTAATCTAACGAAACAAACCGAAGCTAAAGGGGAGTAAATCAAGAGAGGGGCAAACCTCAGAGTGCGCTATTGGGAGTCGGAAGGCCAGATATCCTCCACCAAGCACGCCCAGAAGCAACTCCAACCGTTGATATCCGCGGCTTCCCGTTTCCGAGTACTCGGACCTTTCGGTTGCACCACTCCACCGCCGTATCGTCCATCTTCCTGTCAGTTATTTTCTTTATTTTAAAGAACAGAAGAATTACAAGGGAAAGAAGGTAGTAGAAGAAGCGGGAAGAGGAGATAACTGCAAGCGGTTTCACTGTTTAGGGTTTTGGCGGGTAACGGGGACGCTACTTGGCCACGCACCGCCACCCACGCGCGCGCTAAGCGGTTCGTCACCGTCATCTTCTTTACTACCCAGCCAACAAGATGAACTAGTTTTTGAGCTTTTGTTTGATCGCTCGGCTCCGGTTTTCTCCGTGTGTATGATAGGGAGAAAATTATCGGTCCTAGTTTATTCTTGTATTGACGGTAAGGTATTTAATTTAGGGTAAATTACTCTCAGGTCCCTGTCTTTTGATCGAATTTGTGGTAGAGTCCCTGGTTTATCAGAATTAGATTTAAGGTCCTTACTCTATAATGAACTATTGATATGAGGTCCTTCGCTGATGTCATTAATTTTTTTTTATTTTTTTGTCATAAAATTGACCAAAATACCCTTATACAATAAAATAAGAAAAATCATCTTCTCTCCCTAATCATCTTCTTCTCCATCTTCTTCATCTTCAACCTTGAACACCAAGCACATTATATCCAAAAAATTTAAAAAATACTCGAGAGATCCGAAGAAAATCCAAATCTGAGATTACAAGAAAATTATCGATTATAAAAAAATCCCAGATTACAAATCTCTTAAACCAATCTAACAGATTACAAGAAAATCGATTACAAGAAAATCCCAGATTACAAATACCCGTAACCAATCGTCAGTTACCCACTCCGTCAACTTCATCTGCAAATGGATATTCCTTTGCCCATCCACTCCCTCGCTGCCCTCTACCTCTTCCTCCTCATCTCCGAACCCGAGGACCCCACCCCGTCCCTATCATCATTCTTCCTTACAACCAAATAACCTGACTACCCTCGCCCTAACCCCCAAACAAAGAAAACCTGATTCCTGACAATTTCTAAAGCAATCGAGCCGAATATTCGCTGGATCTGAGGGTGAGAGAAGGTGTACCCTTGAAGTTCCTTGCAGCGACGGGGACCAGTGCGAACGGAGTTGATTCTTGAAGTTCACTATAGTGGCTTGGCGGATTGCGTCTCTGGCATTCTCAAGGGCGACGAGGTTGAGGATGGGAGGGTGGAGTTCGGCTGCCCCGAGAGCTTGGCGAGCTTGGCTTAATGTTGGCTGATTGATGTTCGTTGGGAAATTGAAAATGCTTGTGTTTGTTCATTGCTTTTTTTTTATTTTTTTCTGGGTTAATGTTCTTGTTGTTAGTGTTGAAGAATGAAGATGGTAATTTTTTTGTATTAAGGGTATAATAGTCATTTTAGTGATAAAAAAATTGCTGACATCATCCTTAGTCATTTTAGGGACCCAAAACCAATATTCATTCAAAAAATAAGGACCTTATATATAATTCAAATTATCAAGGGACCCTACTGCAAATTTGACCAAAAGACAGGGACCTGAGAGTAATTTACCCTTTAATTTAGTATAAGATCCTTATTCGTTAATATTGGTCTGAGCTCCTTTTCTTACCTAAGACCATCCGCATTGGTGCCTCTACTACAGTGCGCGCCCTGGGCGCCACGTCAGCCGCGCCCTTGCTCTCAGTTTTCAGCTCACAGTGGTGTGAGGGCTACAGTATCATGTCTTGGGCGCCATATCAGTTTTTTTCTCAGCTCAATTTTTTTAAAATTTAGCTAATTGTATCAAACTCGAATATTTTTTTCGTGTTTATTTCGAAGTGCGAAAATTTACGAAATAGAAATTTTATAGAATTCGAAATGTATAACATATGTTTTTCAATTAAATATAATATGTTGTTTAAATATATAAGTGCATAAAACTTTAAGGTTAGGATTAGGGTTAGGGTTAGAGTTAGGGTTATAGTTAGGGTAAGAGTTAGAGTTTAGAGTTTATAATTTACATAAAATTATACTACATTCTATAATTTATATTAAATTATATTAAAATATAAACTTTATATCAAATTACATAGCAAAGGTTTAGGGTTATCAAGGATTTAAGGGTTAGGATTTAGGGGTTTAGGGTTTAAGGGTTTAGGGTTTAAGGGTTTTAAAGTCTAATTATTTGGATTAAAAATTTTGTATAAAATTACCAAAAAATAATAAAAAAAATTAATTGCACAAAAAAGTCAAAAAAGTAAAAGGAATTTTTAGAATTTTTTTCCTAATTTTTTTGATTTTTTTAATTTTATTAGATTTTTTAAAAAAAATAAAAAAAAATAATATTATATTACCCCGGGCGACGTGGCCCAATCAGAAGGGGCCACGTGCCCAGGGCGGGACGCCCCTGTCGGGGCGAGGCACGCCCCGACTGACACGCGGGGCGCCGCGCCTTTTTCCGCACGCTCAATCCTGGGCCGCCACGTGGCGCGCCCGGGGCGTGCGGACCACCCGCTACGGGTGGTCTAAGTACCCATTTTTTAACATTTTTGAAATGGGAAATGACTAATGTACCCATATAAGAAAAAACAAAACAAAAACTAAAATAAGAGCTTGACCCCGTACCGAAGGTCAATAAGCTCGTGCACATTTTCCCATCTTACTCCTCCCCACTTCCCCCGAACTCCCCCTCTACCGTTGACTCGTTCTTTTTTGGTGAATATTAAAGTTTGGCTTATTGGGCTTCAAACTTTCGGGGCTTTAGACGGCTTTGGGCTTTGTTCCCCTCCCAAGCAAAGTTTTTTCCTATTCGCAAGAGATGGGGTTTGAACTTTCGACCTCTTGGAAAGGAGGTAGGATCCGTTGCCATCCTACCCACTTTGCATTGGTCCGTTGACTCGTTCTTTAGCGTAAGCAACGAAGCGAAACTAAACTAACTTGATGGTTGGTTCGAATTAAAGAAAAGATACGAACTCTAGCCTGCTCCTCACGAAGCTCAGCTAGAGGTTTGCTTGAAAACAAGCGGCCAACTAGGGCAATTAACACTCAAAACCCGTGCAAGTCCATGCACACTCATGCAAATCCATGCACAAAAAAGGAAAGCTTCACTCGCTTTGTTTTTGGTTCAAATTTCACCGGTCATTATTTTCCGAAATCTGAGCATATAAGGGAGGCGTGAATTATGGCAGCTTTAAATGGAGCATTTACTCGCTTGCCTTCTTACATTCTGGTGGCCCAATTCAACTTTAACGTTCCAAATAAATGACATTAATGCCTTATTACAATCGGAATTCCAAAGGAAAGAAAATTAACAGAAGTTTCTGGAAGTTCACATTAATTAATAACGAGACCAACAAGCTGGCCATACAAGACGTCAGGTTGCCATGCATACGTTCACCTCTCTTGACTTAATCAGTTTGCACTTGCACTCGTTCTTATCTCCTCTTATTCATAGCGCCCTACGCCATCCTCCCCTTCTTAGGAAGATGCTAGTCCCGAGCAACTAGCTTGCTTGGCAAGGGCAATGGATCAAAGAATGGAGATAGATCTGCAACATTGAACGTCTTGCTGACTCCAAACTCTTCCGGTAGGTCAACCACATATGTGTTGTCATTGACACGCCTTAAAATCTTGTAAGGTCCGAATTTTCTTGCCTGAAGCTTGCCTCCCATGTTGGATGGCATCCTCTCCTTCCGGAAGTGCACCTAAACCTGTTCTCCTGGCTGAAATACTTGTGACCTCCTATGCTCATCCTTCCTTTTCTTTTCCTTGCCATAAGTAGCCACCAACCTGCCCTTCATCGCATCTAGAATAGCTTGCATGTGCTCGGCATAGGTGATGGTAGCAGGATTTGCCCTTGGGGGCCTCGGCACACTTGACACATCCACAAGGTGATTAGGTACCTTAGTATAAACTAAGGAGAATGGAGACTTCCCTGTGGATCGATGAATGGCCCCGTTGTAAGCGAGCTCAGCAATGGGAAGGGCGAAGTCCCACTGACGTTGTCTCTCATGACATAGGCTATGCAAGGGTTGCCTAGGGTGCGATTGGTTGCCTCGGTCTGGCCATCTGTTTATGGGTGTGCGGTTGTGCTAAACTGGAGTGTTGCATCGAACATTCTCCATAGGATCTTCCAAAAGCTAGAAAGGAACTTAACATCACGATTATAGACAATGGACTTTGGGACTCCGTGCACACAAACCACTTCTGTAAAGAAGTACTTGGTTACGGCACTTGCATCACTTATTTTTCTGCATGGTATAAAGTGAGCCATTTTTTATAATCTATCAACAACAACAAAGATAGATTCAACTCCTCGTGGTGTACGCGGTAGGCCAAGCACAAAATCCATGCTCAAGTCTTCCCATATAGCTTCTGGAATCGGGAGAGGTGTGTATACGCCCAAGTTGTTCACTCCCCCTTGGTTGCTTGGCACACTCGGCAGTGCTTCACAAAATTAGCAATCTCCTTCGTCATCTTAGGCCAATATAACCTCTCTTGCAATGCATCCTGAGTCTTGTCACGTCCCAAATGAGCTGAAAGAGCTCCTCCATGCATTTTCCACATTAACTGATCACGCAATGATGTCTTAGGAATGCATAACTGATTGCCTTTCATTAAACAGTCATCCTGCAAGAAGTAATCTTCCACCCCTCGGCCATCTTTACACTTAAGCCAGACTTTACCAAAGTCCTCATCCTTCTCATATTGCTCACGTAGACTATCAAAGGTAGTGATAATTTCCCTCAACTCAGTAAGCAACATAACCCTCCTACTCTTGCATCTGCAACTACATTATGAGCACCAGCCTTATGCATGATCTTAAAAGGAAACTTTTGTAAGAATGAACACCAACATGCATGCATGGGATTACTAAGCTTCATTTGATCAAATAGGAACTTCAATGCTGATGATCAAATAAAGCACGAATTCCTTACCCACCAAATAATGCTCCCATGTCTTGAGGGTGCGCACCACAGCATAGAATTCCTTTTCATAGGTTGTCAGCTTCACTTAGCTTTTTGCTGAAGTAAGCTAATGGTTTCTTCTCTTGGGACAAGACAACTCCAATGCCAAGTCCGGATGCGTCCACTTCTACCTCAAACAGCTTGGAGAAGTCAGGCAAGGCAAGCACAGGCGTGGTGCTCAACTTCTCCTTCATCATCTCAAAAGCTTGCTCGATCTCTTTTCCCCATGCAAAGGGAACATTCTTCTTCAGTAGCAAGGTAAATGGGGCAGCTATCACACTGAAGTCTCGGATGAACCTTCTATAGAAGGTGGCCAACCCTAAAAAGCTCCTTATCTGACTTGCATTGGAGGGTGCGGGGCAGGAGTTGATTGCATCAATCTTGGACTGATCCACTTAAATTCCCTCTTTACCCCTGACAAACCCTAAGAACAACAGCTTTTCCCTCCAAAAACTACACTTCTTAAGGTTTACAAATAGTTGGTTGCTTTTGAGAGCTGCAAACACCTCTTGTAAGTGCTTGACATGATCTTCCTCGGTCTTGCTATACACGAGGATGTTATCAAAATATACCACTACTGACTTGTCAAAGAACAGCTTCATGACTTGGTGCATCAGCCTCATGAAGGTGCTTGGAGCATTCGTAAGTCCAAATAGTATCACAAGCCATTCGTACAAGCCATCCCTTGTTTTGAAGGCAGCCTTCCACTAGTCCCTGGGTCGAATCCAAATTTGATGGTAGCCACTTCTTAAATCAATCTTTGAGAAGATGATGGCTCCACTCAAATTTTCCAACATATCACTAAGCCGTGGAATTGGGAAGCAATATCCAATTATGATCTTATTGATCGCATGACTGTTTATACACATTCTCCATGTCCCGTCCTTCTTAGGCACGAGGAGCACTGGAACACCACAAGGACTAAGGCTTTCTTGCACGTAATCTTTGTTCAAAAGATCCTGAACTTGCTCCTTCAAAATCGGGTTCACTTTCGGACTCATTCTATAGTATGGCAAGTTAGGCAAGGTTGCACCAGGAATTAAGTCAATTTGGTGCTGGATATCTCTCAAGAGAGGTAACCCCTCGAGCAAGTCTTCCTTCACCACTTTAGGCAATAATTTGAACAACTTCAGGACTTGATCATATAAGGGCTTCTCTTCCTCCAGCTCGGGCTCCGAAGTGTGCTTCATGACCAAGAATTGGCACCACTCTACATCTTGTAGATCATCAACAAATTCGTGCAAGTATGATACCATTGTAACGAGCTACATGGTGCTATTCAATTGCACCCGTCCATACTTCGACTTTCCAGGGAGTAATGTGTACTGCTTGCTCCTCTTCTTAACCTCGTACATGTTCTCCTGGCCTTTGTGCAATGCCTGGTTGTCAAACTCCCATGGTCTTCTAAGTAAGATGTGGCATGCGTCCATTTTAAGAACATCACAACTCACTACGTCTTCAAACTTGCCAATCTTGATTAGAATTGTGCACTTGGAGCTGACTTTGATCCCTCCTCCAGATCGCACCCATCTAATGGAGTACGGGGCAGGATGTGGTGTAACTTGAAGTCCAAGCTTCTCTACGATCTGCTTGCTAACAAAATTCTCTTGGCTTCCCCCGTCGATGATCACTTCACACACCTGATCACCAACATGACACCTCGTACAAAATAGATTATGTCTCTGAGTCTTGTCCTTCTTGGTGGAAGTTAGAGCCAACTTCCTCATAACTTCACTATACTCATCATCCTCTTCTGATTCCTCCAGTTCCTCTTCTCCACTTTCTTCAACAGGTGCGCACAAGTATGCTCCTTCCTCCTCTTCATCCGAGACTCCTTTTTCACAAAGTTGTGTGAACTTACGTTTGGAACAATCACTTGACTTGTGCCTCAGTTCATTGCATTTAAAGCAACAAAGGGTTGAAGTCATGGATGCCTCCTTTCCCTTCCTTTGTGCAATTGTAGGTGCATGCTTGCTTGGAAGGGGTCTAGGATTAGTTGCTTGGGGTGCACTCCTCTCTGTACCTCCTCTTGTATTGATGGAGGTCTGGCCAGGCCCAGAGAAATAAGTGGAGGGTGCTTTCTTTATTTTCAAGGTAGCACCAATTTTCCTTGCCTTGGCACACGCATCATGAAAGAAAAGAAACGTGTCATACTCCATCTTACTCTTGATTTCAAAACTCAGTTCATCAACAAATCTAGCAATCATCTGGTCTTCATTCTCCTCAACATCATTCCTTGATGCTAGCCTTATGAACTCAGAAGTGTACTCATCAACAGATCAGTTACCTTGCGTGCACTACAAGAATTATGAGAACAACGTCTGATGATAGTCCACTGGAAGGAACCTCTCTCGTAGTGCTTGATCCATGGTAGGCTAGTCCCTAATAAGACATTCTCCTCTCCTTTTATGAGCTTCTTGCTCCTTTCTTCACCATATGACAGCCCCGAATTCAAGCTTGGATGCTACATAGATAACCTTTTGCTCTTCTGTAAGGTCCATATAATTGAAATACTTCTCCACCGAGTCCATCTAGTTGAGAAAACCCTCCACATCTACATCACCATAGAATTTTTCTATGTTCATCTTAAATGGATGATCCACCCTTCTAATATACTCCTCCTCTCGGTCTTCCCTCCTAAAAACTTCACTTGTGGGAGCACGCCCTAGATCACCACGCCCTATTCCCCTTATGCCACGGGCTCCTCTAACTCCTCCTCTTGCATAGAGAGTAGCATCGAAATCTCTCTCATATTCCACTTCTGGATCATTGTGCACCTCAGCTGGAGGGGGTTGCATCGCAAGATTGGTAAGTTGCGTACGGATTTCCAAAATGGCAGCCTCAAGGTTGGCAAACCTCTAATTCATATAAGGTCTTGGTGGATTGTCATTTGGATCAATCATAGTGCTCGGCTTTTGGTGGTGTTAGGTGGTTGAATTGGGATACGGATTAGGGGATCACGTGGTCCTATGGTTCGACTTGTGGGTGGGGTCTCTCATACTAACCAGGTGATAACGTATACTCTCACTCTTAATATGGAAATTGAGAAGGATCTCACTCTTGCTCTGATACCACTTAGCGTAGGTAACGAAAGCAAAACTAAACTAACTTGATGGTTGGTTCAAATTAAAGAAAAGATACGAACTCTAGCCTGCTCCTCACGAAGCTCAGCTAGAGGTTTGCTTGAAAACAAGCAGCCATCTAGGGTAATTAACACTCAAACCCGTGCAAGTCCATGCACGAAAAAGGAAAGTTTCACTTGCTTTGTTTTTGGTTCAAATTTCACTATTCATTATTTTCCAGAATCGGAGCATATAAGGGAGGCGTGAATTATGGCAGCTTTGAAGGGGGCATTTACTCGCTTGCCTTCTCACATTCAGCTGGCCCAATTCAACTTTAACCTTCCAAATAAATGACATTAATGCCTTATTACAACCAGAATGCCAAAGGAAAGAGAATAAACACAAGTTTCTGGAAGTTCACATTAATTAATAACGAGACCAACAAACTGGTCATGCTGACGAGGGTGGTTTTTGTGCCAACACCCATTGTAATGATAGTGAAAGTAGAGTGTCGAACCACGAGGAACTAGTTTAGACTACCTTTTTGGTTAGCTAGCTAGTCTAAGACGAAATTAATAAGAAGGATCTACCTAAATCTAAACCTACAAACGATTGATCATTTCTGTGAGGGAGATTCTGCATTCTGGGTGTGATTGGCGTACGCCAGGTATGGTTGGCGTACGCCAGGTCTCTCGTTTTGTCTTGGTTGGCGTACACCAGGTGTCTCGTTTTGTCTTGGTTGGCGTACGCCAATAGGACTTGGCGTACGCCAGGTGTCGGGCAGAAGTAAAACTGTCTACTGGTTTAACTAAACTAAGATTTAGCAACTTAAAACACAAAAGTGAGTAAGGTGCACTTAAAACGAATGTAACCAACACGTTCAAGGAGTTTATTAAGTATGTGACATGGTTCGAGTGTTTCAAAAGCAACTAATCTACACTCTCGCGCTAGATTAGTCTAAATTGATCTTCAACTACGCTTAGAATGGCAAGATGTTCTCTCGACCCCAAAAGCCAACTTCACTTAGCTAAGGACCAACTATCCATATCACTCAGTGGACAACAAGTTACTAAGGAGGATTTCTCTTTACACAAAGCAACAAATCATCTGATTAACCTTTCTACTAATCCTATCTCCTCTCGATCTCAATGATTAACTAAGTTCATAGTCAAGGTTACTCACAAAAATTTTATCACAGCCAATTAGTCTAAACCAATGCAAGGTTGCTATGACTTTGTCAAAACCAAAGTTGGTTGTGTCAAAATCAAACTTACTTGGCCACTAGACTCTTGTCGAAACCAAAGCATGGTTACTAAGACTAATGATGATCATAACCTGAGTGAAACCATGATTAAGCCTTAAGTTCGTTAATCAAATCATGTTCCTTATCATTTTTACTCCCTTAAACCGTGGCTACATGTTTGGTTCTAAGGCACCAAACTCACAAACACAATTACTCACACATATTTACAAAGAACACAAGCATAAACTAGAACATACTTAAGCATAAATACATAAAGAAAGAGTTAAGGAGAAGGAAGCTTAATGATGTTCTTGAAGCTTTTCTTCTTCCTCCATCACGTTCGTCCCTCTTGGCAGAGAGTTTCTAACAATTTCATGGCCTCTCCTCTCTACTCTCTGCCTAGAAGTCTCCTTGTTTTCTTATTACACACTTATTACATTATCAAAATCAAAAGTCAAAAGCAAAGGTAAGTTTAATGTTTAAAACTCTAATATCCTAACAACTACTCAAAGATGTCTCCCATACATGTCTGCCATCCTCACAAATGGTTAAAATCTGCATGCCTTGGCTCTTCCACATATTTTCCACTCAAATGTGCAAGTGGC